>OZJO01009194.1:0-10157 GCA_900406225.1 Acrobeloides nanus
GAGCCCAATTTTCAAAAAGTTTGAGTATTGACACGAAAACATGAGTTACGCTCAAAAAGACTGATTGGATCGTATTCTCCATACATTCTTGCTTACTACTGAAAAAAATTTTCATCGAAAACGAGCGAAAAATGCCGATTTTAGATGTATTTTTTGAGCGGCAACAACTTATTCCACAACCCAATATAAAAAAATTGAATTACGTTAATCCATTTTTATATAAGATAGCGGATCCCTCCCCCCCACCAGTGATAATATAATACTTGCAGGGGTCGAAAAGGAGCTGGCTCCGGCCCCCGAAAGCCCCGAGGGCCCCCGTTCTAGGGGGCATTTTTTCACCTATTTTCAAAGAAAGATAGGAAAAGCCGTAACTTTAACAGATCAACGTTTCAGGCCTCCAAATTTGCGCCATTCCTCCCTCTAACTTTTCATGAGGAACATTTTTCGCATTGACCAGAAATTCTGAAAAATTCTGATTTTTCGATATTTGAAAAATCGCCATAACTTTAACAGATTAACGTTTCAGGCCTCCGAATACCGAAAAACCAGAATTTTTTCAGAATTTCTCGTCAACACGAAAAATATTCCTCATGAAAAGTTAGGGAGAGGAATGGCGCAAATTTGGAGGCCTGAAACGTTGATCTGTTAAAGTTACGGCTTTTCATATCTTTCTTTGAAAATAGGTGCAAAAATGCCCACTAGGGCGGGGGCCCTGGGGGCCGGCCCAGGGGCCTAGGCCCCTTTTTCGACCCCTGAATACTTGCACGTCCCTTTATGGTAATTATATAATTGTTTATTTTTAAAACCTCACTATATAATGTTTAAAGGGCAAGACAGTGATACCCTTTTTTAGGGCATACTTATCCAAATTTGTATGTAACCCACGTTTTTTATGTTTAAAATCCGAATTTGAACTCAAAAAATTATGAAAGACTAAGTTGAAAATGCAAAATTTCTATTGTGTCTACCCAAAAAATCGCAAAATTCATGATTTTTGGGTTAGACGCAATAGAAATTTTGCATTTTCAACTTACTTTTTCATAATTTTTTGAGTTCAAATTCGGATTCTACGCATAAAAAAACGGGGTTACACACAAACTTGGATAGGTATGGCCTAAAAAAGGGTATCGTGTTCTAGTCCTTTAAGTAGTCAGTTAACTTTTGATTTTTTAGCTTTTGGTTCAGGTGATTCTTCTAAAAAAATTTGTTTATTAGTTAAAATTAAAAATGATAGCCCTCACCAATACTGTTCATAATTTTTGCAACATCTAAAGGTGCTTTCTTTTCCGAGTAAATCTTATAGAAATTAGTATTTGTTAATCCATCATATTTCGGCCTGTTATCAATATCTTGAAGGCACAAATGAATGAATTCCATTGTGTCATTTGAATAATGACTTAGCTGGCCATCAAACTGATCTGGCTTCAAATTTCTAGTCTTATCACGCATATTGGCAAAGCTTGCATTAAAACTACTATTCTTTGATAATGGATAACTACCAAGAGCAGTTTCAACTATGGTAATTCCTAGGCTCCAAACATCATGCCGAATGTCAAAACTTCCTACTCCGGTAAAACGTTCCGGGGGCCAATAAGCCATTGTTCCGATAATAGTAGTTGCCAAAGACTCCTGTAGAATGCGTGAAACACCAAAATCGCATAGTTTAATTTGGCCCGTTCGGTTGAGGAGGATATTCAATGGCTTCACGTCTCTATGCATAATTTGAATGCTTTTACAGGCGATCAAAGCATCTGTTATGCAAACACAGATGCAGCCTAGCATTTCTTCTGGAAATGATGCTTTCTCTTGGTGCACTTGTTCATAGTATTTTGTCAATGACATCTCCATAAATTCCATGCAGATGTATAGCTTATTATCATATATAAAAGAGCCGTAGAAAGTGGTTATTTTAGGGGAATATGTTAAGGCTCTTAGTAATTGGACTTCACGTTTAAGATTTTTAATTTGCTCTTCGGTAATATTTCCGCTAGCTGTTGGAGGTAGTTGAATAGATTTTATGGCAACAACAATGTCGGATGGTTTATGTCTACATTTATGTACAACACTGAATGTAGTTCTACCTATTTCGCCTTTATCATCAAAATCCAAAATATTAAAACGATATTCCGAATTACGGCCTGGAAAAACTAGTCGTGGAGTAGTCACACTATAAAGTGGTGTTGCCAGAATTTGTTGCTCGTATTCGAAATCTTGTTTCAATTGATTTGACCTCAAGGAAATATTCTTTGAGTCTTCGATAAGCCATTCTCTTATGATTGCTTTTATTCCAGACGAATTTGAAAAATCAGTTAAATTTTTAACCGCCTTAGCCACAAGTTGTTCGTTTTCGGGCAAAACGTGCATGTTTTGCTGGTAGAAAATTGTTTCTTTTAAGCTATTTAAAGAATGCTTGTTTATATTGTTTATGAAATCTGTCATTAACGTATCACTTAGATCTTCATAAATAATAACATTCTTTTGTAGATCCTTAGCCAAAATTTTATCGTTATTTAATATGTCTTGAATTGTAATTTCAAGTTGCTGCTATAATAAAAAATTAAATTTATGATTCAAAAGTCGAATGCTTACTTTATAGGCTAAACCGAATTCTAAGTAATTGTTTTTATTGCTTTCCATCAGAATTTCATGAAGCAAAACCAAGTCAAACTTTTCACCGCTAACAGAAACTTTATCTAGTCGTATTGTGGCACTACCGCCTATCTTGATTTGACCTTTAATATTTAAGTAGATCTTTGTTGATTCTATATTGAGATCCATTTGATATCCTTTTGAGTGAATTTCACTTAGAGCGTTTATTACAGAAACGAAAATATTACCAAGATATTGAGCTGGAAATACCAACCCTTCTTTGTTCAAGTTAGTTTTTTGTTCAAGTAAGTTAACATCTTGAATGAGCCAATAGTAGAGATAAAATTCTCTCAATGATAAGTCCATGGGTTCAAAAATAAGATACGACTTCAAGTTATGCGTACCCCAGCCATAAAACTTTATTATAAATGAACAAGAATTAAATTCACGGAAGAAGCTGATTTCCGATTTCATTTTTGGTACAACTTCATCATAGTTGCGAATTATCTCGGTAAAGTAACTACGTAGCGCTAAATGTTGTCCAGATGGCTTATGCAAGTATACATCATGATTCCAAACTTCTGACTTAAATTCACAATCTTTCATATCAAATTTTATATGTTTAGAACCAGACAATTGTATCTTATTCATAAGTTTGTCCGAAAATAAATCTTCATAGCATTTCTAAAATGAATAATTCAAAAAATTTTAGTGAGTAAAAAATAAAATAAATAAATTCCCCATTTTTGAGGTAAGAAATACACCAGGGCCCGTATCATAAGACGATGGTATGGAGTCATCCAGATATTACGTAATCAAGTAGGGGGGGGGAGGGTTAGCCAATTGATTACGGGGAGGGGTCAGGACAATGATTACGTAATCACAATGTATAAAATTTTTTGTTAAATTTATAAATTTTTAATAAAAATTTGCGTTTCGATTCGAAAATTTTTTTCAATTTTTGAGCACAAATTTCGATTTTTGAGTTAAAATCGATTTTTTTTTAAAATTCGATTTTCAGCAAAATTCAATTTTTGAACAAAAATTTCGATTTGTGAGTTAAAATTCGATTTTTGAACAAAAATTTGATTATGAGCTTGGGTTCGGCAAAAAGTGACAAAAGTGTCACTAAAAGTGACACAATGTCACTTTTGGAGACAAACTTTTTTTTCGCGAAATTTAAAAAATTCATCTATTTTTGTGTTATTTAGATCGTCCTAAGGCTTTTTATCTAGATGACGTCAATTTTTTNGTCACCAAAAGTGACACTATGTCACCAAAAGTGACACTATGTCACTAAAAGTGACACTATGTCACCAAAAGTGACACGATGTCTCCAAAAGTGACATCATGTCTCCAAAAGTGACAAATATGCTGAAACGTGAGAAAATGATGTTTCTAGCAATGAAATTTTAGAATTAGATCATTTCTGACGTGTTAGCATAGTGAAAAACTCCATTTTCTGAAAAAGTGGGGTTTTTTCAAAAAATGCAATTTTCTCGAGTTTCCTGAGGTTTTTAGCGCCCCAAATAAACTTCACTAAACCCCTAGGCGTAATTTTTCACGAGGAATCGAATGTCGTTTCATAAAAAATGCACGAAACTCGAGAAAATGGATCTTTTCAAAACATTCTCAAAAAATCCCATTTTCTCGGGTTTTCTGCACTTTTCTTGAAACGATATAGTGTTCATTCGATTCCTCGTGAAAAATTACGCCTATGGGTTTAGTGAAGTTTATTCGGGGTGCTAAAAACCTCAGGAAACTCGAGAAAATTGCATTTTTTGAAGAAACCCCACTTTTTCAGAAAATGGAGTTTTTCACTATGCTAACACGTCAGAAATGATCTAATTCTAAAATTTCATTGCTAGAAACATCATTTTCTCACGTTTCAGCATATTTGTCACTTTTGGAGACATGATGTCACTTTTGGAGACATCGTGTCACTTTTGGTGACATAGTGTCACTTTTGGTGACAAGTAAAAAATTGACGTCATCTAGATAAAAAGCCTTAGGACGTTGTAAATAACACAAAAATAGATGAATTTTTTAAATTTCGCGAAAAAAAAGTTTGTCTCCAAAAGTGACATTGTGTCACTTTTAGTGACACTTTTGTCACTTTTTGCCGAACCCAATTCGATTCCTCGCATAAAATTATCCCTAGAAACGACTTTTTACAAAAAATTGTTTTCGGAGATTAGGCCATGATTTGGATTAGGTCATGACCCTCTTTTTAAATATAAAAAATATTTTTTTGAAAAAAATATACTTACCATCCCACTTGAAATCATTAAAGACAATGTGGTGCATGTATTTATCCAAAATTTTATCTTGCTCGAAAATCTATAAAAAATTTTTGATTATATAGGGTACGACGGAGAAACTTTAAAAAAAGTTCCGCAAAAAAGGCGAATTTTTAAAAACGATCTACGTCATTCGATTCAGCTCGTTGAGACGATCAAAACGAAGTGTATATCATGAGATTTTCATACACGGAATTTAAACAAGGAAAACATCGCAAAAAACTTTTTGGGATTCGAACCCACGCCTATAAACTTCAAAACTAGCATTTTACCACTCGGCCATAGGGGATATGAAACCCCCATGATATGTATTTCGTTTTGATCATCTCAACGAGCTGAATCGAATGATGTAAAGCGTTTTGAAAAGTTCGCCTTTGCGGAATTTTTTTAGTGGGGTATAACGTTTTTCACAGAGATTTAATAAAAAGTGCTGGTTACATAGCAAAGTGCGAAGTGGCGCCAACTGCACGCATAAGGTCGAGGGTTCAATCCTGCGTGGAGCCATTTCTTTTTGCAGTATCCAAAATCGATAAAAAAAATTTTGCCTAGGGGTATTTTTAGCTCAAAAACACGAATTTGATTTTTTTTATTACTCCAAAACCTCTGGAAATACGATTTTTTCAATTTTTATGCAAATTTTGACTCTTTTACATGCTTTTTAATGAAAATTTTATATGCAAAAACTCCTAAATTTGCATAAAAATTGAAAAAAATCGTATTTCCTGAGGTTTTAGAGTAATAAAAACATCAAATTCGTGTTTTTGAGCTAAAAATACCCCTAGGCAAGAATTTGTATCAATTTTGGACACTGCATAAAGAAATGACTCCGCGCGGGATTGAACCTTCGACCTTATGAGTGCAGTTGGCGCCACGTCGCACTTTGCTATGTAACCGGCATTCAATCTCTCTATGAAAAACGTTATAAAAGTAAATTATTGACTTACTTCAATCCACTTTTTACAAAACTCTTCAATAAAATCCTCTGAAGGCAGATGCACAAATGACAGCCACATATGGTAATCTCGGTCTGTGTCAAGCTTGGCAAGTTTGATAAAATTGATCAATTCGTCCAAAGTAGCAGTGCTCTCGAAATTGTTGAATAGCAATCCAATTTCATTCGGCGGTGAGGGAATTTGGAGAATCGACGGATTTTTAATAGCGCCATCATCCCACGTCCAGAATTTCACGGCAGAAGCTTCAATGAAATTTGATAATAGTGTCTTCAGGGCTTGATAATGCGCATTTTCGAAATTTGGAATACCAGCTGACAACTGAAATTAAAGAGCTATTGTGAGTTAGGGAGGGTCGCCCCAGGGTCAAAAATCGGAAAAATTTTTCTGAAATTAAAAAAAAAGAGATATATTTAGGGGTAGTTTTATGCGAAAAATACATTGCGCGCATTCCCGAAGCGTGAAAACCTTTGTTTCACCCTTAAAAATTGAAAAACACCCATAAAAATACGTATTTCTCAATTTTAAAGGATGAAACAAAGGTTTTCACGCTTCGGGAATGCGCGCAATCGATTTTTCGCATAAAATTACCCCTAAATGTCATTTAAAAAACTTTTTTTCGATTTTTGACCCTGGGGTAACTCACCCTGATCCACCGAAATTCGAATTTTTTGGCCAAAATTCGATTTTTCACCAAAAAAATTCAATTTTCGACCAAATTCGATTTTTGAGCGTAAAAATAAATGATCAGCAAAAATTCCTCTTTCATTCAAAAATAAATTTTCGAGGTCCATTCAAAAGTTGTAGTCCTTTAAACCCTTACCTTAACGATACGAATTTTCTTGCCACAAAATTTCGCCAACTTCTCCCAAAGTGCTAGTTGTTGTGAGTCAAAATTTTCTTCAACCTCATAAAAATCGAATATTCCATATTGTATACTTTTTAAGTAGGGTGCCGAGATTGGATTGAGGTGATCTAATCGAAGAATTCGAATTCGTTTCTCATCATCGTTGATTTCGAGTTTTGGCCGCTTTTTTGCAACTGGAGGAGACAGTTGGCGCTCATTTTCTGATTTCAACGGACAGGAAATATGCACGTTGTCTGGCAATGAAATTTCTTCAATCTGAAGTTTTCGTAAGGGTAGAATAGTCGAGTTGGAATTCACCACGTCACGCCATTTGCAAGAAACAAGTTGGCATTTTTCAACTTCATTTCGATCCAGAGCCAAGAAAATGTTGTATAAAATTTCAGCTGATGTAGAAACCATTTCTAAAAAATATTATTTATTAAGCATTTTGAGGGGTAAAGGGGAGGGGGTAAACTTTGCAGCAGCAAAAATTTTTTTTGGAATTTTTGCAAAATGACTTTTCTTGGAGTAATTTTATGCGGAAAATCGATTGCACGCATTTCCGAAGCTTGAAAATGTTTTCCTGATTCAGGGAAATAAGAGTGTATATTGAAGCGAAAATATGAAAATTCGCTTCAATACAAGGTGTCTAAAAAGTTCTTGCGCATATTTTTTAATGCATTTTCTGACAATTTTTCAATAAAAATTTATGCAAAACCCAACAATAACAACAACATAATATATCTATTTATTTTCAAAATGGCCACCTCCGGCCTCGATACAATTCTTCAAACGCTTCGGGAAGTCGTCCACCGCTCGACCAATGACTTCTTGTGGAATTGCATTCCATGCCTTCACCAAACTCTTCTTCAACGCATCGATCAACTGATGGGGCTTCGAGCATGCTTCCGCCTCCAAAATGCTCCACATTGAGTAGTCCATAACGTTTAAATCTGGTGAATTGAGTGACCATTCTCCGTTGTTTCTTTGTGGACTGATGTCGACTTCAATGAATTCCGGCACATTGTCTCGGATCAAATTTTGTGTTTCTTCAGCTTTGTGCGATGGGGCGCCGTCTTGCATGAAAGCCCAGTCCCGGTTTCACCGGCCGTAGTGCCCATACGTCCTTCTTGCCCACGGAAAAACCTTTGTTCTCAAAAATTCCTGATAAATTTTTATTGAAAAATTGTCAAAAAATGCATTAAAAAATATGCGCAAGAACTTTTTAGACACCCTGTACAAAACACTCTTAGTTCCCTGAATCAGGGAAGCATTTTCAAGCTTCGGGAATGCGCGCAATAAAAAAAATCGACACGCACTGCGAGTTGACCAAAAAAGGCTACGTGAAAAAAATATTTTTGGTCGTTTTTGAATATTTGACAATAGCCGTGGTTCTAGTTATGTATTTATGAGTTCCTACATGGCATTATGAAACGGTTCTAGTTGTGTATTTTCTAGGGCTGCGCATTGGCCTGCGGGCAGGGCTGCGAGGCGAGGTTTTTTCAAAAAATTTTTTGCGGGGAGGGGTTTTTATGCTTGCGGGCGGGGTCTCGCGGGGTTAAAAAGGTTAAATTTTGTTGATAACAAATTGGTTAGGCGGGATTTATAGTTCTGTCGTGTCGCGACACGACAGTGCATTTTTGTGTCGTATGACACGTCGTCCGATATCGTACAACATTTCATACCACACGTCGTACAACAGCGTTTATAGTTCGGTCGTACGACGCGTCGCGACGGAAGTATAAATAACGCCTTAAGACAATAAATGCATTCATAATGTATAACATCATAGTTTTTTCCATGCGTCTATAGGTGATAAAAAAATTGTAGAATAAACAAGAGTTTTTAAGCAAAAAATGACCCGAAAATTGAAAAATTTCGGTTAAAAATGGTCAAATTTCAATGAAAAAATCACTTAAAAACGGTCAATTTTGCCAAATTTTCGATGAAAAAAGACATTGCGGGGTTATTCAATTTGCGGGATGTTCAAAAATGTGCGTGCGGGATTGCGGGGCGAAATTTTTTCTTAAAAAATGGTGCGAGCGGGATCCCGCCCGCCCGCGCGCAGCCCTAGTATTTTCTAGTTGAATGTTAACCTACATTTTTGCATGGAAATTTTACTTCTTATTATGCTCTAAAGCTCTGATTTTTCGCATAAAATTACCCCTAGAAAAGTCATTTTTGCGAAAATTCCAAAAACAATTTTTCGAAGATGCTACTGAAAAGTTGACCCCCTTTAATAAAACAGATTGTTTTCGGAAGCCAAAAAAAATCGTTTGTCAATTGAACGACTAAGAAATACCAAATATAAATTTTCGCTTTAATGTTTAAAATATTTTCTTCTTGATTAGAACCTTATTTCATAATAAGAAATAGTAAAATTTGCAAAAATGTAAAATGTTGGGCAATAGGAACGAATGCACCGCACCAAAAAATTCCGCACAGATCTTCCACACATGAGTTTTTCGCACGGGTCTACCGCTCATGTTTTCAACTCCCTCTGAATTGATTGATATTCTGTAACATTTTTTGTAGTAAGATGACTAATTCAAAAATCTCCGAAATCCGTCCATATTTATACCTGACTGGATACATGTGTTTTGACGAGCAAACACTTAAAGATCACGGAATTACTCATGCTGTTGATGTAACAAATATGCCGTGGGTAGAAAAATATCCAGGCATAGAATATTTTTATATTAAAGTTGATGACAACGAACATGCCAATCTGAAAAGTTATTTTGAGTCAGCCGCTAATTTTATACACTCCGCTGTACACGCCGCTCAAGAAGAGGTATATATTTTTTGCCGTTTATAATATAGGGTGGGCCAAAAAAGTGAATTTTTGTGATTTTTTTGGACCCAAAAATTTATTTTTCTAAGGGTAATTTTATGCGGGGAATCGATTGCGCGAATTCCCGGACCCTGAAAATGCTTCCCTGGACCTGATTCAGAGAAAAAATTGGGTTTTTGAAAATGCGAAAAACGAAATTTTCGCTTCAAAAACCCAACTTTTTCCTGAATCAGGGTCATGACAGCATTTTCAGAGTTCGAAGATACGCGCGCGCAATCGATTCCCCGCATAAAATTATCCTTAGAGGGGTCATTTTTAGAACAATACATTTTTAGGTCCCCAAAAATCACGAAAATCGAGTTCTTTTTGGCCCATCTTGTACAGGGTGGGCCAAAAAAAACCGGATTTTATGCAAATTTTTCCGAAAAAATTTTTTTTTGAATTTTTGCAAAAAATGACCCTACTACCCCTAATTTTATGCGAAAAATCAATTGCGCGCATTCCCGAAGCTTGAAAATGCTTCCTTGACCCTGAATCAGGGAAATAAGGGTGTATATTGAAGCGAAAATATGAAAATTTTAGATTTTTCTTCTAAAAATCGACTTTTTAGACTAATTTCTAGGCAAAAAATCGATTGCGCGCATTCCCGAAGCTTGAAAATGCTTCCTTGACCCTGA
>OZJO01009197.1:0-13314 GCA_900406225.1 Acrobeloides nanus
CGACGAAAATAAAATATTTTTCAATAATTCTTTATATAGCATATTCCCTATCCTCAGGGCTATCCAAAAAGTGCTCGCTCGAAGAAATCCGATTTAAACTCGATTTTTAAGAGAATTTTTACGTTTACATGGGGCTCTATTAGAAGTTTTACGGTATTCCTCATACAATTAGCTATCCAAAATGTGATCGCTCGAAGAAGTTTGATTTAACCTCGATTTTTGGCGAACTTTTTTTCGAATGTATCCCCGTAGGGGTGCCACTATATCGGAACTAAAATGTTTAAGTTTACCAGTAGCCCAATTGGTGTTGCATCTTCAAGAACGCCAGCTCTCGTAATAACTTTTCCAAATACCTCTTTTATCACTTCACTACCATCATAATAAGACCATAAAGGCCCCATAACCATAATGGTACCAACCGTTTCACTGCCAATATTACATGGTAATGCATATTTATGCTTCGTAATATATTGTTGTAGCCAATTGTCAGAAAGCTGAGAATACCTATATAAAAACATAGCCGATTCAACACACATATATGACACTAGATTTAAAATAAATAGTGTTATTAGAAAAAATTCAACCGGTTTTCCCAAATTTCCAATCAGTTTAACCGGCCCAGTAATTAAAACCACTGGACATGGCAAGATCGATTCAAGTTCAGCAAGATTTAAGAAAGCTATTGTTATGATCGCTTGGTTGCTGTTCCACATCATGAAATACTTATAGATACCCATGACAGTAGGGGTATGCCTGAGTTGAACATATATGCAAATAGTGTAGGTTATAGTTGTAAAAAATAAGAAAAGTTTGAGCCAAATTTTGTAAAAAGTTATTATGAAAGGTGAGACAGGCACAAAATCATAAGTTGAAATATCTATAGTAAAATTAGTAGTTGTTAAAGTTATATCCATAATATTTAAGTTTTAAAAAATAATAATTAAAATTTTTTATATATTTACTAATCTTATGAAAACGTATTGGACTGGAAATTTTTTTGCTTCTTCGTCACTTTTTAATTTCTTCCTCAATAACATATTTTTTATATAAACACCTGCTAAAAATCTGCCATACACGGCGGCCCAAAATGGTGCCAAAAAATAGGGATCGCTGAAAAAGCGATAGGAAGGGTCTGTGGTATAGCCAGAGGTGTCAAAAGGCCAAAATTTTTTACGGCCCTGATCGCAAAAATTTAGGGCCGTAAAAAATCCTGCCCATGGGCCGTGCCTAACGGTCCATTTATCCATAAATTTTGCATAAATTTGCATTGACCACTGAAGAGGCGCTCGCGGGCGATCTGAATGGCGCTCCCGAGTGCATTTCCGGGATATCCCCAAACAAATCAAAAAAAGTTTTGTGGGGTACATCCATAAAGGTAGTGCCGATGCTCTTCTTTCATTGTCCCCTACAACAGTATATCGTGCGGGGGTTAAATCTAACCTTCAAAAGTTAGCACAAACGTCATTATATACGTTTTATATCCTACTACTATAAACGTGTAATGTCTGTTTGTGTGTCGGACGATCTCGAGAAACGCGTGATTTAAACCCGAGACGCTAAAATAAAAGTTGTAGTGGATGATGAGAGAAGAAGATCGACACCACTTTTTATGGGGATAACCCCTCAACAAAAAAAATTTCACCACTCATAAAATGTTATAATTATAACATTCTGAGAAAAAAAATTGAAAAATATAATAACTTTTACATTTTTATCGGGAGTGCCGCTCGGCGAAAATTCGTGTGAAATTATAAGCAAAATTAAAAATCCGAATTTCAATGTGAAACTGGCTCAGTGGTAATGCTCCCGAATTCCCTTTAAGGGATGAAACCAAAAAGGTTCATCGCAATTCCAGCCTGTTTTCAGTAGTGTAATTTTGGCCGTCAAAGTAAAAAATTGTTAGGAAAGGATTAGTTTATTTTAACGAAGGGCCTGGAAATTTTAAACTTTTAGTACCAGAAAATATGAGAGAAAATATTTTAAAAATAATGCATAATGACCCTTTACATGGTTCACACTTAGGCATAGAAAAAACGTTAAGTAAAATAAAAGACAGATTTTTTTCTTTTTGTATGATCATTTCAAAAGCTTTTTGATGAAGAGAGCCCCAATTTTCTATCGAAAACTTTTTTGAGGTTAAATCATGAAGTGGAGCAACTATAGCAGCAAAAAATGCAATAAATTTTCGATAATAAGAAACAGCACCTAAAAAGGATCGCAGTTCTGTCAGTGTTTGAGGCTTTCTAGATTTTGCGACAGCCTCAATATTTTTAGGGTCGGGACTAATTCCTTTTTCTGAAATTAAGTACCCTAAATATTTAATTTCGTTCCGACCAAAATCACATTTTTCGATCTTTAGTTTCATACCATGTTTCTCAAACACTGACAAAAACTGATCTATGTCTTCCAGATGCTTTTCCTCCGTATCTGAAGCTAAAATTATATCATCTAAATAACAATAACATGCGGCTGAAATCTCCTTTTTAAACTCATTCATTATTCTTTGAAAAGTTGAAGGGGCACCGCAGAGACCGAATGGTAGTCTCAAAAATTCGAATAACCCTAAATGGCTACTAAATGCCGTCTTTTCTATGTCCTCCGGTGCCACTTCAACTTGAAAAAAAGCTGATTGTACATCTAACGTAGTATAATATTTTTTCCCCCCAACTAATGCTAAAATTTCTGCAATAAGGGGTAAAAAATATTGAAATTTTTTAGTTAAGGCATTTAATTTACGATAGTCAACTGCGAATCTCGTCGTCCCGTCTTTTTTTCTCACTAACACAATAGGAGAGGAAAAAGGTGATGTAGAAGGTCTTATCACCTTTTGCCTTAAAAGGTCTTCTATGTGTTATTCTATCTGCACTTGTAAATTTAGTGGTACTCTATAAGGGCGACTTTGCACTGGCTCAGAATTTTCAACTAACGGAATACGATGCTTAATTTTTCCAGAATAGTGTCCTAACAGTCCATCCCTATCAACAAAAGCTTTTCTGTGACGTTTTATAATTTGTTTTAGTCTTTTTATACCCCTATTACTTAAAATTGATTTAGAAAAATCTATGTTTTCTTCAATATCTTTTTTGTCTGGGTCCGCTAAATATGGCAATTTATCTGTCCAATCTGCCTCTTTTGGTACATACCACATGTCATTTTCAGCCTCCATTTCCTTAACTAAATTTACTTGTTCTAGGTCATTTTTTGGGTCAAATAAAATGGGGTATTCCTCCTCAAATTCTACTTCTTCTAAATTTGCTATATGAGACCCTTTATAAATCTTAATTTTTGACATTCCCGGATTACAAATTCTTATAGGCACTCGAAAAGTTTGCCCTGGAGTTACTAACGTACGTCCTATCATAAGCGGTTCATATCTAAAATTTTTATGCGATTCAGTAACAAAGTTCCAATTTGATGGCAATTCTGCATCTACCTGTCCTGAAAGATAAGTATCTGATCTCGCCTCAATTTCCCAATTTTCTGGTGCTATTACTTTAAAAATTCGAGATTCTTGTTTACTCTCTCCTTCTCCCCCGACAAAATTAATCATGGGTAATTCAATTTTTCCTATCTTACATGTTTTACTTTTCCAATTCATTATTATATCTATATCCTCATTATTTAGTTTAGCCATCATGTCAGTCCCATAAGGAGGGGTACAGGGCACCCAGTATCCCGGCTTACTAAAATCCTAAATGGAACTTTATGCCCCGCTATATTTATCGAGGTTTCTGACGCTCCTATAAAAGGTATAAACGTCCCGTTAGCGGCTAAAGCTGGAAATACTTCCTGATTTTTTCTAACTTCTAAACCTAATTCCCTAGCTGTAGATTCTTTGCAAAAAGTTATAGTACTTCCAGTATCTAAAAGTGCTTCCACTGGTGCCTCATTTATGTATACATTTATTAAGGGGTGATTTATCCTTCCCGCAAAATTTACCATATAAACTGGAGGGTAATATTCTACAAACTTATTTTCATTTTTGGCTACCGGGAACCCTTTAAGTGGGATATCTACACTATCCCCATATACAAAAGCTACTGTCCGCGGCTCATTTTTCTTTTTGATACAAGCTAGAAAAGAATCTGCAAACGGTTTCCAAAACGGATACGTGTAAATTAATCCAATTAAAATAAATATTGGTATTATTACAAATATGATTATTGTTTTAACTAAATCCATCCAACTAGTTGCAATATCCGAAACTTTATCAATTTTATTATCTATCCAATTCCCTACTCCTTCTGATTTATTTTCTAAAAAATCTAATCCCTCTTCTAAACTTTCACTTAACCCATCTAAAGAAGACTCTTCTCTTATCTCTATTTGCTTTTTTAAATCTCTTTCTAATCTATTAATCCTAAACGCATATCGTGACAAAAGAGAAACAGTGGCTGCCAATTCGGCAGTATCACTTTGAAAAATAGAAGGCGCATTGAAAGAAATATGTTCACTTTTAAAATCTACTAAAAACGGATTTTGTATTGACGCAACATTCGCTGGGCCATTTATAGATTGCCAATCGGACCCATTTTCTCTATAAATGGCCAACCTCCTTTTTTCACATGGGACTATAGGGGCAAATTTTACTAAATCTGAAGTTCCTGTTTGGATAAAATATGTTTGATTTTGAATCAAAACAGGAATTTGAGCGTAACAAATATTATTAATTTTATAATCCCAAAATATTTTTTCCGGTGACACTTTTCTACATTCTGTCACGATTATGGCCTCTTCAGCTAAATCTGCCGCAACATCTGTTCTACCTAACCAAAGTCTTATTCCGGTAGTGGGGTCTAATCTTATAAGTGCAATAACTAAATCGACTTGCCTATTTGATACCAAACATATTTGCTTAAACAAATTATTAAATTGTGCCTTAGTATGAGAGTGAAAATATTGCAACCTAGCGTTCAACTGATTTAGTAACTGGGGTCTTTCTAACATAGGGTCATCTGTGGTAATGCCTCCTGTAAAACTTGACGTTGTTTCCTCAACCGAATTTAAACTTTTTGTTACTTCCCTCTTTTTTTCGGTTTTGGTATAGTTATTAGTTAAAGTAAGGGGGTTAGGCGTAAAATTTGCCAACTTATTTACATTTTTTATCTTATGTGTCAAATTTTTGATCAAGGAATTTACTCGAGGCATTACCGTTGTTAACTTAAGCGGAACCCTTAACTTTAAACTTTCCCGTTTTTCTCTAAATGTCTCATTTATGAACTCATATCTGGGTTTATCTCCTCTACGCTGAAAATTAACTTTTGATCGATTAGGATGAATAAATAGATCTATTATTTCTTGAAAATGTAAATGAGTTACAAAATTAAGTCCCAAAATGGCTTCATTTGTCAGTTGATAAAATTTTGTTTGGCGATCTCCGTATTCTACTCTCAAGCAGTCTTCAAGTGTACCCTCTATTGTTTCATTTATATTTAAAAATTCAAAAGTAGATTGAATAGAGGGTATTAAAACGGAATGTTCAGAAATTAGAGCGTCTAAAGTTAACGATTTTTGGTAGGGGCAATATTTATCTTCCTCTGGGACTTCCCATACTATTAAGTTTCCTTCACGGTAGCAATATCCATGTTTTATATTGCAACCGGAAGTGTCCTCAAGGTCGCTAAAAATTTTCCCACTATCGCCTAAGGTCAAAATTTCGCCTTTTCTTAAAACATAATTTGATGTAAAAACTTCAGATTCTCCCCAAAATTTATAATTAGCTAAAACAGGATTTTTTGTGGCCCATTGATTTTCATTTATTTGAATTAGGGAGGAACCCAAAATTTCTTTATCCCTAACCATTTTCCAACAATCGTTAACTGACAGATTTCCTCTTTTTTCAACTCTACTTACTTCTGATTTAAAAAATGCTAAAACTACACTTGTTTTTACACTTTTTGAATCATTAAAACATTTGTACGCAGTGAATCGATATGGAGTTACTCGCTTAACAAAAAATGTCACTGACTCATTCAAGACTATTTTACTTGCCGGTGGATTACAATTTTGATGAGTTGGAGGGGCTACTAAATATCCCAAATTTCCTACTTTACAAATTTGATAAATATTTCCAGACGAAACCATAGGAATTAAAGCTAACAAATTAATCGAAAATAACGTTAAAAGTGTAAGAGTAGGAAAATATGCTGTATTTACGGCATTAATTCTATAAGGGGTATTTGGACGGCGTCCCCTTCCTCTACTTTGTAATCTATTTTGACTCTCCGACCGGGTATAATTTTGATTTTGTGCATTTCCCCTATAATTTCGGGATCGAGATCGATATCGGGGTTCATAATTTTGATTTCTATTCCGACTTTTATTTTGCCAACTTCCCCGATTTCCTGTTTTATAACCATTTCCCCTCCAACTATTAAAAAATCTATTTCTAGGAAAAAATGGTCTTGAATCCCTGCCTTGACTATTTGATACAAATTGAACTTTTTGTTCAGTCAGTTGAGTTTGTAAATTGGCTAGCTGTTCAGTCATAAGTTTAACAGATGCTACAACTTCCCCATCTCCTTTCAGTTCTTTTTGAATATACTCTTCCTCAATCGCATCTGTCATCGCTGCATCTAACGTATCAAATTTTTCCTTACGTCTTAACGCTGGCTTAAGGCAATCTAGTAATCCTGTAATAAAGTGCTCTATAGCTAAAGTTTCCTGTTGGGTTTCTGTATAGCCTTTTGTTGTAGGATAAGATTTATTTACTAAAGTACGAATTGATGCTGCATACTCAGCTACTGACTCCTGAGGCTTTTGTTTCCTATTCTGCAATGCTGCCCTATTCTGAAGCGAAGCATTTTTTGAGGCCAGTCGTTTGGCCATTTCATCACAAGTTTGGGTCCAGTCATTTTTTACAATGGACGCTAAAGTTCCGTATATAGCGAGTGCTTCCCCTATCAAAAACATGGGTAGAATTTCCCTACATTTGTCATTTGTCCACCCATAAATTTTTGCCATTCGATAAAACTTTTCCAAAAAATCATTCCAAGACCTATGGTCACCTCTACCCTGAAATGGGGTGATCATAAAATTAGGTAGCTTAAATGGTCCACTATCCTTAGTCAACGCTATTTTTAATTCCTCTAATTTTTCCACAATTTCCCCCATAGCTTTCTTTTTTTGGCGATTATATCGTCTTCTTAAACGTGGGGTGGCGTCGGTTGGGATGGGGGTACCTAACAAATTTAAATCACTTATGTTGGGGAAAGGGGGCTCACCAACCTTTACCCAATTTGGGGAAGAAATTTTATTAAGTTTTTAAAGCTTACGTATACACAATTTTTACTCCAGAAAATAAACCAAAATTAGAAATATACACTCGTTAGTCTCCCGACTGTATATTTCTGGATTTTATCCAGCTTTATATAGATTTTGAAAAGCCCCGCCTACTTATTTTCCCTCACAAATTCGTTGGCTCCTTAATTTTAAGAAATTTAGGTCTATTAAAATAAGCCATAATTCGTTTTTGCACATTTTAATTTCTAAGAATTTTTTATATTTTTCTGGTATTTCCGGAATTTCTGGACTCATTTTATTACATAATTTTATAAAATTTTCTACATCCACATCATATCCCATATTTTTTACAGCAACTAAAAATTTCAAATCGACAGGCAACCTAATTGAATTTGTAGGACAAATATTCATTTCTAGAACCCTTATATAGATTTACGGGGATATAGTCATCCGAGTCCTAAAAATCTCTTGGAATGACCAATTTCCGAGTTTAATAGGACCCAGGTCTCTTTTCTACCAAACTATATTTTATAATTTTCTAGGAAGTAAAATTTTATTTACCTTTTTTGGTAGAATTCAAAAATAAGAAAATAAAGAAAAATTAATTTTTTTCCACAATATTTTTATTCAAAAAAAAATTCCAGCTAGCTGACTACCATATCCCTAAAACGACAACCACAACACTAAGGTCAAATAATACAATCACAACAATAGGATTCTAGAAATGGATTATCCTTAATTTCGCATCTGTCTTTTGTTTTATTCTACTTGACTTAACATATTTTTGATCTCATGTCTATTATAATGCCGACTTTACAATCGCTGCACCTTGGACCGAGCCGTATTTCATATTTAATCCTCAAATGAGCAAAGGCAAAAATAAATACCATCTGTTTAGACTTTCATGATAACGATCTATCTTATTCTAAATGTGCTTGCAAAACTCTGCTAAGTATGACTATTATCCTGCCCTACTTGATTTTGATCTCGACTTTAAACTTTTTGATCAAAGTGTTGTTTACATATCTCACTTTGTCTAAGAGTTTTTTGTCCAATAACGATTTTTATTTTCTATCTAAAATGGCTTTACTTTTTAAGGTAAGCAAAAAAAATTCTATTTCCCAGTTTTCTGTAAAATTTTTTAGTTTTTGATTTTTATCTCCTCCACACTCATTATCTCGGAATGTTTGCCTAAAGGTTCTCCTTATTTGTGGCAGTGGGTCCAAGTCCCTATCGAAAATGGTATATGTGGGTATCTGCCCTGTGACGCTACCAGTCACAATTGCTGGCGCACAGATGTAGTATGACTTTTTTCTCTTAAAAAAAAATTTACCTAGTTTTTAAATTTTAGCTATCTGACCCTTATTTTTGTGTGATCAACTCTGTTTATCTCAACGGTGATCTCAGTACGCTTGTTCCTACGCATTTTTGGAGTGTGATCTCTACTGTCTTGTGCGCTTTTATTCTCATTTTGCTGGTGATCCTCATCCTTCTTATGGCTTACATTCACCACAATATCCAATATGCTCATAGGGCTGGCATCCGCGCCGTTTTTAACAATTCCCTCTAATGCCTGGATATACAGTCGGCGATTATTATTACGTTCCTTTTCGGAGTTTTCAAATTTCAGGGTCGTTAAAGCTTTTAGTTTTTCTATAGAAATTTCTATAGATTCTTTTTAGAAAAATTTTAGAAAAGGTTTTTTAAAAAAATTTTAGAAATGGTTTTTAGAGAAAGGTTTTTAGAAAAATTTAGAAATGGTTTTTAAAAAAATTTTAGAAAAAGTTTATTAAATTTTCAGAAATCAGATCCTGGAAAACTCTCTAGGAGTGTCATAATAAGCGCCGCCTGTATTTCCTTTAATTTTAAATGTTAACTTGTAATAATTAAGCGGTATCCATTTTCCTTTCAATAAATTTTAAATTTTTAAATCTTATAAAAGAAAACATACGTATGAGACGATTCTCATTAGGACCTCCAAATATAGTGTAGCGGTAGGACAATTTCTATGTACAATTTATTTACATGACTATATACAGTTAAAACATAACACAACCGAATCAGATGTTCATTTTTATGCCACTCTCGTCAATAAGGCTTGTGTGAGGCTAACTCCGCCTCTGAATATTATTACAACATTATGCTCCAAAGTAGAGAGCAAAACCACTACACTATGGAAGATTATGAATTATCTTCTTCAAATATTATTCATAATCTATGGACTTTTTCGTAATTGTGTCGAAAAATTATGGTGCACTAGATATAGCCTTTCTACACCATTTCCAACATATTTGTGTCATTTCCGAAGAAAAATACAGGGTGCGGCTAAAATACTGGGACACTTAACTTTTTTCAACGTTTCTCTAACTCATGGATTTATTTATGCAGAAAACTAACAATAAACAACAAAAACAACAATAACATAAGAGATTTATTCGAAATGGCCACCTTTGGCTTCGACGCAGGCCTTGAGACGCTTCAGGAAGTTGTCGATAATACTGGCCAACTGTTCCAATGTGATTTCGTTCCATGCCTTGATCAAGGCCCGCTTCAACGATTCGATTGTTTTATGTGGCTTAGCATACGCTTTAGCTTCCAGGATGCTTCAAATGGAGTAGTCCAAAGGGTTCAGATCTGGGGAATTAGGCGGCCATTCACCATCGGCACATCGCCAGTGTGTGTCAACAAAGATGAAATCAGGGCAATTTTCTCGAAGAATGGCTTGAGTTTCAATGGCTTTGTGGCTTGATGCACCGTCCTGCTGGAAGCACCATTGTTCTTCTCCAAATAGGTCGTTTGCCCAAGGTATCAGGTCTTCTTCCAACATGTCCATGTAAACCACTCGGTCGATTTTGATTCCTTCTTCGATGAACACCAACCGACTCTTTCCCTTCCTCGATATGGCGGCCCAGACCATTACGCTTTTCGGCTTCTGGTTTCTTTCAACCTTTTTCATGCAGTTTAATGATAGCTGGACGCATTTCCGCCATTTTAACCTAAAATAAGCCGCATTAGGTCGGAAAAGAGACGAAAAATAATGAGAAAAATTGAAAAAAGTTAAGTGTCCCAGTATTTTTGCCGCACCCTGTAAATCGATTATTTTTAGAATGGCAAGCCACTGTCCAAAATCTTCCTTCTATCAAAGCTGCTTTAAGACTTGGGTTTACTTATGAAGGCATTCTTCAACAATATCTTATTTTAAAAGGAGAAATTCGAAGCAACTTTGTATTTTCTATGATCGACAAAGAATGGGCTGTAATCAATCAAGCTTTTATAAAATGGCTGCATCCAGATAATTTTGATTCTGATGGTTTGCAAAAAGTTCGATTGGGTGATATTAGAGCAAGGATAAAGTCGTATATTGAAGGTAAACAAACATAAAAGCAACAAAAGACGCTGGGAATCAATATCTTGGGCTCAAAATACAGGGTGCGGCAAATTTTCGCTTCAATACACAGATTTCCTTCCCTGATCAGGGGCAAAGTAGCATTTTCAGGATTCGGAAATGCGATTCCCCGCATAAAATTGCCCGTGACCAGCTCGAAAATAAATTTATCACATTTTTAGGNTTTTTAGGCTCTATATCTAATGGGCCGAGTACTAGTAAAATATATGAAATGATAGAAGATCCAAGATATCGAATTGTCTCAATCGATCAGTTTACATGGCAACCTTTTAACAAGCCAACCATATCAACTCTAGAAGGAAGTTATGTCAATCTAGTACCATTAGATGTTGAAAAATATGGCGATGAACTTTATAATTCATTAAATTTTCCAAATTTTAAGCAATTTTTTCGATATTTTTCTGAATATCCACCTTCGAGCAGAGAAAATTTTCAAGTAATTTTCACAAACTTAACGATAAAACGTTAAAAGTTGAAGCAAGGGCATAGCCATAGGGTGGGGGGACAATCCATACATTACCAATGGGGGGCTGTCCCCCCCCCTCATGTAGCATCGAGCCAAAAGTTAAAGATTCATATAGCCCCGGAGTGACAAAGCTGAGTTGAGACTTTGATTCCAAGTCTCAAGGCTATATAGCCGAGCCTCGGGATATAACCCAAAACATAAAAACGATATAACATTTTTTTAAATAATATAAATGGGTGCCGACCTTTTTTTGGTCGACACCATATAGCCTCGAGGTAGTTTGTCCCCTCTCTTGAATTATGATATTTCTGATTTCGACCTCCGGGATCGAATCCTCGCCTGTCGAAGTGCAAAGAGTTTTACCACTTGGCCATCTCGTCCGGACTTTTTTCCCGTTGGCGGCGGAAACGGACTTTACTATTGTGCTACCGTGACCTATAACTGATGCCTGTTAATTGGTAAATACTTGACAGTGTATTTTCCACCACTTCCTTGCATGGGGTCTGGTCTAATGGTTTAAAAACTGAATGTCTAAGACTCCCTGTTTATCTTGGACCGGGCCAAGCAGATTTCTTTCCCCTGGTTTTACCTAATTTTTCAAAATAAAAATTTTTAGGCCTGCCTACAAAAATCTTCTATGCGAAAAAATCAATTAAATTTCGTCATTATCGACAAATCTTCATCCAAAATTCTTGGACTCCAAACCTTATGCAATATCGAACCTAGCCATGGCATTTCCGAATTAGGCCTTATATTATGGAATCACTTGGATCTCGACAACCCCTCTATCTACGAAGCTATATATCTATCTACTCAATATGTATTTGAAGATTTATGCTATAGGCGATTAGAATGGAAATGTGATAATAAAGATGAATTTTCAAAAAGTTTGGCGTCCAGGTTTGGTTTTAATCAAGAAGAAGTGTTGCGCCAACATATGGTTATAAGAGGAGACAATATAGACACTATTATCTTTGCATTGTTAGAAGGAAATTGGACGAGAAATAAGAAAGTTATAGAAAAATGGTTGAATGAAGAAAATTTTGGAGGTGGACAAGCAAAGCAAAATTTGGACGAAGTCTGAAAAGAATTGTATCAGATATAAAGCCTATAAAAATAAATATAGATCTCTTTTTTGATGTATTTTCACTGCTGGTCAATATTGATATAAAAATGATTCGATAAACAAAGCGTGACTCAAAAAAATCTGAATTTTGATCATTTTGTCTATTTTTTACAAAGGCCCTATTCCTAAGTTGAACCGTACGGTCAACCGTATGGTTAACCGTATGGTTCAACTTAGGAATAGGCCCAAAATAACCACATAGGTGATTTTTCATTCGATAAATCGATAGCGCACATCATGCAAGTAATTGTGGGCAAGGGCCCTATTCCTAAGTTGAACCGTACGGTTCAACTTAGGAATAGGGCCAAAATGGAGTAATTGTCATACCCAGAAATTTAAAAAATCCTAATGTCATCATATAAATTTTTTGGTATTAGTTTCCAATAGCAACCGCAAG
The DNA here is from genome assembly GCA_900406225.1 of Acrobeloides nanus. Lineage (NCBI taxonomy): Eukaryota > Metazoa > Nematoda > Chromadorea > Rhabditida > Cephalobidae > Acrobeloides > Acrobeloides nanus. Next base: position 12,638 of record OZJO01009197.1, read on the forward strand.
TGATAGAGATCTGGATCCGAAAATTTTTTCGGATTTTAACAGAAAAAGCGTCGTTTACCCCGTTTTTCGATGCGGGGAATCGATTGTACGCATTCTCGAAGCGTGAAAATGCTTCCTTTACATGGGTTTAGGGTCGGAAAGTTGGTTTATTGAAGCGAAAATCGAAAAAAATCAACTTTTTACAGGGAAATCGATTTTCCATAAGGGTTTTATAGGCGAGAAATCGATTGCGCGCATTTCCGATCTTGAAGGTACATCAGTTAATGAAAAATTTTAAGCAACGAGAATGTGCTTAATCGAATACTTTTTTCAAATTGGTTTTTTTCTTTGAAAACCCCTGGTTTTTTGAAAAGTTTGTATATTGGCACGAAAGCATAACTTATTCTCAACAATACGGGTTGGATTGTATTCAGCATACACTCTTGTCTAATATCTTGAAAAATTTTCCGCAAAAAATTTTCTCCCCAGATATTCCTATGAGGAGATAGGGTTTTTATTAATATAACAAAATTGAGATATACAAAATGATCGAAAAAAAAATTTGTATAAAAATAATATTGTTATATCGAGAATGATATGCTAGGATCAGTGATGTCTTGAGTTGTGTACACAACACAAAACACAATTGTGTAGCGCATTTGTGTCAGATTTAATAGAAAATCGTTTTAGACAAATTT
>OZJO01009198.1:0-19371 GCA_900406225.1 Acrobeloides nanus
CGTGTACGCTATTTAACTTTCTGGCCCATTTCATATAATTTAACATTTGTGTTATAGCTGTATCATAATTATCTAAAGATACAGCAAGTTATAATACGCTTCACTAAATGATTTCCAAAATTTTATCCACAGATTTCCTTAATCAGTGATCGCCAGACCGTTCGATCTAGCAAGTTAAGCAACATTGGGTCCACAGGTTCGATCCCTGGAGGGTAAAATGTTAAAAGAAAATTTTTTTTAATTTATCAGTGTCTTGTTGCAATTACCGAAAACGGAAAATAAAAAACAAGAAATTTCTGATATTTTTTCAAGCATTTTTGGAGAAAATTTCAATCTTCGCTTTACATTTTCCATTTCCAGTTTCCCCATAAAAATATGGAAAATGTGAAATTGGATCATTGACATAGTTGGTAAAAAAATGGGAAACTGAAAATACCAGAAATTTCCCGTTTTCCAGTAAGTGCAACAGACCTCAGATCCCTAAATTCAACCTCTTAGAATTGTTGCCTATTTTTAATTTCATTGAAAAATTTTTTCTGCCTGTAAATTGACGTAAAAAATCTGGAGCTCTTCTCCCAGGAGACGCAATCAACAGGATTCCAAAAACTGATACTTTGTTAAAGAAAATTTTATGGAAAAATATCCTCTAGGGGTAATTTCCTACGAGAAACACGTTGGCAATGTTACTTTGCAGCATGAGATTCAAACTAACCTTCTTCAGATGCTAATTCACCCAAATTTCGGCAACAAAGGCAAATATTTTCGAAACTTTTTGCATTATTAGAGACGCGTAAAGCTGCCTGGTACGCAAATATGGCTTTTTTGTTCATACCGTTCATTCGATGGACTTCTCCCAATTCGACCAACACGTCGCTTAATTCTTTATAGTTACATTTTTGTTCAGCACTTTTCTTTCGATCTTCAAGCCCTTAAAAGTAAAAAAAGTCAATCCAAAAAAGATAACGTTATATAAAAACATACTCTTTAACTCTTTTTTATAATCCGAATCGTCCATTTCAATGCTTATTAATTATAAAAACAATTTGATTAATTAAATCTAAATTGTTTTACGTTCGTTTACAATTAGAATGCAAAAAGACAAAAACATGAGTATGGAGGCACAATGTTAAAGTGGATGCAGATCTAGGGTCAATCTCGGTCGAAATTTTTTTGCCAAAACAGCCTATATTGGGGTAAAATCATGCGAAAAATCGATTGCGCGCATTCCCGAATCGTGAAAATGCTTCGTTGATCGTGATTCAGGAAAATAGATGTGTGTATTGAAGCGTGTTTTTTAGCGCCGATAAGCGCGAAAATTTTTTTGAAAAAAAAAGAAAAAACCAGCGCCGCAGGCAAAAATTTTTTTGAAAAATGCTTATTTTTAAGCTGAAAATGCTCAGAAAATGAAAATTTTTCGTGTGAAAAAATGTCAAAATTGGGAAATTTTGATGAAATCCTTGAACTAAAGCAGAAAACTAGTGCCGCAGGCGAAAACTTTTTTGAGAAATTCTTGTTTTTAAGCTGAAAACGCTCGGAAAATGGAAATTTTTGATGAAAAAATGAAAAAAAATGCGCTCAAAAATCTTTGCTGAAAATCCTCATTTTTAGTTGACAAAAATAGCGCTGCAGGAGAAAATTTTTTCTTGGAAAACGCTTTTTTAAAGCTGAAAATGCTCAGAAAATTAAAATTTTTGTTGAAAATAGGAAAGTTTTGGGCGTTTTTGATAGAAAAATAGCTAAATTTGCACATTTTTATGAAAAAATCATGTCGTATTGGAAAAATTTGAATCATTTTGATAAAAACTGGAAATTTTTGAACATTTTTTAATGAAAAAATATTGTCATGAAACAAGAAAACATGTCGTATTGGAAAAATTGGACAATTTTGAGGAAAAATGGGCAATTTTGGCGCTTCGCGCCAAAATACGTCATGATTTTTTCACAAAAAGCATGTCGTATTGAAAAAATTGGACAATTTTGAGGAAAAATGGCCAATTTTTGTAAAAAAATCATGTCTTAACTCAAAATAAAACATGTCGTATTGGACAATTTATTGGACACGAAGCTACTGCTTTGTCACTGCACCATCGAGGCATAAAAAACGCAATCTCTGTTGAAATTTGGTGAAAAATCGTTCCGACATGTCGCGACACGTTCCGACGCCGGAACTCGAAATTTGCGTGTCTGAATACGTCGGAACGGCCTATTAGTGATCGTTTCGGAACGCGTCAGAACGAATTAGTGATGTCATTAGTGATCGAAAAACCGTTCCGAAAGCGTCGGAACGAATTAGTGCAAGCCCTAAGGAATACTACAGCATAAAGCCTAATTACCGTATTCCATCCTTATAAAGCGTTGTGAAAGTTCCTAGGGTCGCCGGGAAAGGATTTGTATGCGTTGTGGAAGCTCCGTTATGGAAATTCCGCATGTCGTTTTGAACCCCCATTGTGAAAGTTTCTAGAGCCATCTGAAGGAATTTTTTGATTATGATGAAAAGTGATATTTTACAAAGTTGCTATTGAGATCACGACAAACAACTATGTAGAACATCACTTTTTGTGAAAAAAAAAATGTAAAATGGGCAGGTAAGGGTGGTCCACACCACCCGTGTGTCGGTGCGGGGTGGTGTTATCGGTGGGGTGGCATACCAGTGCATATTTTTCAAAATATTTTCAAATTTCTCCGAAACTTGTATATTGTTCAGCATGATCGAAAACGGTGAAATATGAAATTTAATTGAAAAATAGCAGTTTTCATCGATTTTTAAAAAAGGTGGGGCACACCCTGGTGTGCCACACCGCCGACCACACCGGTGTGTCACACCAGCAACACCACACCACATGGTGTGGTAATTTCCAACTCTGGTAAAGGTTGATCGTAACAGTAAGGAATGACCTAGTGCCGGATTTATATTTTTCCACTGTTGAAAAAATGGTGTTTTCGGTAAAAATTTATATTTTTTGCTGTCGAAACGATTTTTTATGAATCCAGGGTCGGCGCCATTTCAAGTTTCAAGTCATATTTCGAAATTACCGCTCATTGAAAATGAACAACGCCAAAAGTTGGCATAATGCCAAACGTACACACAAAAATTCTCGGTTTTTCTAGAGTTCCTTGCAACAATTTGACACAATTTTCCATAATTTATTTTTTTGTGTTACCACATTAAGATTTTTAGATTGTATTTTTGATCGTCAATTGAAAAATTCAAAAATGTCGGTTGATTATGAAAAAATGGATGGCGTCTTTCTCTCTTTAGCCGCTAACATGGAAGGCGGTGTGCCACAGCTCTTTGATGTGCTTTTCAATTTTCTTTCACGTAAAACGGATTTCTTCACCGGTGCGCCGATTGAGCAATCGCGACAAATGGTGGTTGATGCTTTTAACAAATATGCTGGAAACGCCGAAAAGGTTTGTTTATTTCTTTATGATTATTGTCAAATTTTTGTAGGAGGCTCAAGAAAAGAGACGTAAAAAGGAAGAGGAAAATCGAAGGTTGTCCGAGAAACGAGCCGCTCAAAAAGCAAAAGAAGAACAAGAGTTCGCTAAGATTAAAGAATTAACTGATGAAGAAGCGGCCGAGTTGCAGAAAAAGCTTGATCAGTAGGATTTTTATTTATACGTTAATATTACCTTTACCCAATCGGTGAAAAAAACGATAAATTTGTTAGAAAAAGAAGAACTACAAACCGTACTTTTGCGTTTTTTTGGTGAAAAATTTTCAAAAGTTTTCAAAAACCACCAATAAGGGGTATTTTCATGCGATTTTTGAAAATTTTAAAACGCAAAAGTATGGTTTTTTGGCTCATCTTGTACATTGTTGAATTATAATCTTTTAGAAAGAAAGCTGATGAGGCTGATATTCAAGCCGGATCTTCAACAAAGCCTGATACTGAACCAATAAAAGTTGGCGAGAATACGGAAGATGATGAAGAAAACGAAGAGGATAAAGGAAAACTTCGACCAAATTCTGGAAATGGTTGCGATTTGGAAAATTACCAATGGACACAAACTTTGAGCGAGGTTGAGGTAATTCGACTAAAAATTTTTGGCATAAGAATATAACTTGAGCACAAGTTGAATTTTTTGTGCTTATATAAGCACAACTTATACATATATGCCGATGTTTATAGGTCCATGTGCCATTGAAAACCAATTTTCCTGTGAAGTCCAAGGATGTTGTGGTTGAGATTGCCAAAAAGCACTTAAAAGTTGGTCTTAAGGGTCATCCACCAATTATTGACGGTGAATTGCGAGCCGAAATCAAAAAGGAAGATGCAAGTTGGGTTATTCAAGACCGCAAAGACATTGTCTTGTCATTGGAAAAGGTTAGCTAGGAAAAGAATTGTTAAAAGTATCAGCAGCACCCATTTTTACAACAAATTGTCAAAAGTCGAAAAGAATCATAAGGTTCCCCCCTTATGATTTTTCCCAAAAATTTTCAAAAAAATCAAAATCCTAATGGTTTCCCATTAGGTCATGTACTAACGTTTAAAAAAGTTTCATACCCTAGAGTCCGGAACTCAAAACTCACAAAATCAAGGGATGTAACTTATTTATTTGCGCAGTGTATGCTCTTACTTTGTCCTGATTTTGGATTGTTCATAAAAATGATCAAAATTTTCCATTTTTACAACAATTTTTTGGTTTCTGGGAGGGAGATAGCGACTCATTGGATATTCTATTACTTCCAAATCATTAATATATTTTAGATAAATGGAATGGAATGGTGGAATCGTCTCATCACAACGGATCCAGAAATTAACACTCGAAAAGTACAGCCTGAAAACTCGAAATTGTCAGATTTGGATGGAGAAACGCGATCGATGGTTGAAAAGATGATGTACGATCAACGTCAAAAAGAACTCGGGTTGCCGTCTTCCGAAGAGAAGAAGAAACAAGATATCTTGAAAAAGTATGTTATTCAATTAAAAAGCATACAACAATTGCTATGTTTAGGTTCATGGAACAGCATCCCGAAATGGACTTTTCGAATGCCAAAATTTGTTAAAATATTTTTTGTTGAATGGACTTTATTATACCGGTGATGTTGATATTTTATTATATCATTTCTTGTTATATTTGACAATTAAAAAACGATAAACTAAATAAAACACAAGTTAATAGTTGTAAGTCAAGCTTTTGGTGCTAATGACGCCATCGCAACAGCACATGAAATAATGTTGTTAACAAATGGCTGAATATGAAGCGATAACGCAAATTGCGCATTTTGATCACTATTAACATGCACATTGAGATTTCTAATATCTTCCAATAGCTTGTCTTTTGAGATATAAGGCCGTCGAAAAGCAACAGCCGAGATATTATAAGCTGCTCGAAGCTGTGAAAACGCTGATTCCACATCTACGTGAATAGAATTGCTCATATTGGTTAGAATTTCACGCAATAGTCTAAAAATCAATAATTTGAGGGTAATACAAATGGAAGAACTCTATTGATACAAGGTTGACGAGAAAAAAAATTAATTTTCGTTATGTTTTAAACATATTTTTTTTAAGTCAAAAATTCTTAAAAATAGCCGAGATATGCTCAAAAAACCGATGGTAGAAGATTCTTGCTACACCCCTGTACCTCGAAGCCATTAGATTCCACTGAGGTATGCCATACGGTCTCATTTCATCGAACTTCAGCTTGATTTCCCGTTCTAAGTTCGTACGGAGTTCAACAAGTACATCTTCGCTAACTTCATTGTAATCAATGCTCTCAACTTGAACAGATTTCAGGTCAGTTCTAGGTTCAGGGAATAGTGGAAGCCAATTATTCGCTTTCTGAAAAAAAAGAATTATGGACAAAATGCACACCATACCAGGGGTGCCAGATTTTGAAATTCGCATAATTAATCGAGTTCAAGTTGAACCGTAAAAGTAATAAATTTTCAAAAAATTTCTTCACAAACCCCCTGCTTAAATTTTTTTCAGCAGGGTTTGTGTTGGAACTTTTTGAAAATTCGTTACGGTCCAACTTGAACTCGATTAATTATGCGAATTTCGAAAGCTGGCACCCATGCGCCATACCTTCAAATCAAAATCTAATTGCGAAGGATGCGAGCCCCTTTGGATATTTGCATACACATTTTCCGGTGTTACCAGTGTACCTACCGAGATTAGTGGGCACATTGGCTCATTCAAAGCATATTTGTTTCCTAAAAATTGTTGGTCAACGAATCGATCTGGAGGAGCTACTACTACACAATAGGGGGCATCCACATGAAAATTTTTTCTAGAAATAGCCCCTGTAAGGGAAAAACATGCAGGGAATCCGAATTTGACATTTTCAAAACGAAAAAACACTTCCCTGATTCAGGGAAGGCCTGTGTATTGAAGCGAAAAGTAAAAAAATGCGATTTTTGCCTAAACGAATAAAAATGTGCGGGGGATCCGAATTTGACATTTCAAGAAAAGCTGTATATCGACGCGAAAATTTGAGCAAATCATTTGTTAATTGGATTAAATCCCTGCATCAGGGAAGCGTCTTTTCGTTTCGAAAATGTCAAATTCGGTTTCCCCGCATGTTTTTACCCTAGAGGGATCATTTTCAAAAAAAGTTTTCACGTGAGTGGATCCCCTATTGTGTAGTATCTCCGAACTGGAATTACCATCATTGGGATTAATAATCCAACAAACATTATTGTCGAGTTGTACAAGGACGTATGCTGCTTTCGGCCCTTCGGGCAAACCAGTTCCTAACAACAAAACAACTGAAATACCCAGGTAAAGGAGCCAACAGGCCAAAAGGATGGCATGTTCTTCTTCATCGGCACAGCCAATCGTTAGCATCTAAAAAATGTTTTGTCGGAAGTAAAACGAGGAGAACTCTGTGTCTTCCTACTTGTTCAACCGTAGTCCACAAGTCAAGAATTCCAGGAAACATAACAGGGTCGGCGATGAATGGGATACAGCTAACAGAATGTATAGCCAATTCGATTGCCTTTTCACGACTTTCACTAACAGAAAGAATATTCCTAGGAGGACGAATGCTACGGAGAAATCTACAAGTATGAGAGTTTTAAAAATTGATATTCGTAATTTTATAGAGCTAGTCAAGTTTTCAAAGAAGAAGTAAGAGAAGAAGCAGCAGTAGTAGAAGAAAAAGAAGCAGTAATAGTAGAAGTAGAAGAAGAAGAATTAGTAGTAGAAGAAGAATTAGTAATAGAAGAAGAAATAGTAGAAGAGAAAGAAGTAGTACAGGCGAGTCTCGTTATAACGGCACCCCCTAGGGGTGCCGTTATAACGGATACTTTTGAAAAAGAAGACATTGGTTGACCTTTTATGTTTTTTGAGTTTTCGTTAGGCATCCCTGCGTGGTCATTTGGCGGGAAAATTTCCGGGGGGTACCGTTATAATGAGACACGACTGTAGTTGATAAAATTTCAAAATTACTTTGTAACAAGAACTCGTTCCCCTTTTGCATCGTTTGCAAGTGCTACAAAACGACGATCAGGAAATAATGTTCGGCATTGCTTTTCCCATTTTGCACAACTTTTCATTATCTATAATCATTTTTTATACAAGGGGGGGGGGCAAAAGTAGATGGGAACTATTTTTAATAATTATGGTGTTGTAGTTTTTTATTTTTCGATATAAACTTTACAAAAAACGCTGGAGACTTATGCAAGGGCCTAATACAGGGTGGGCAAAAAAAACGGATTTTCTCTATTTTTGCGAAAATTTTACTAAAAATGACACTATTAGGGTATTTTTATGCTAGAAATCGATTGCGATCATCGAGAACGCGTGAAAAACCATGTCTAAACTATCAAAAACCATATTTATCAAATTAACAGAATGAAACAACAATAAACAAAGAAACAAGCCAACCTAAATCTTGTTGAAATATTGCTGAATTTGCCTTCCGTTTTTCTCGACTATTTTCTCCATTCTTGGGTGAAGCTCTCGCAACGATTTTCTGATCGTCTCGGTATCCAACTCGTCCCAAGCTTCCCTGATGCGAGCCTTCAAATCCTCCAAGTTCTCGGGCATCCCTTTCGAGTAAACCTTCTGCTTCAACCATGCCCAAAGGCGGTAGTCGTATGGGTTAGCGTCGGGCGAATATGCAGGCTTTTTACAAGCATCAAAGATCGTAGTTCATTTCCAATCACGGGCACCGCGAAACTCATTTTCAACACGAAATTCATAAATTTTTTGTGGTTTACAGTTCATGCTTAGGAGAGTTCGAATTTCGATGAGATCCTCTTTATATAATGTCATTTTGAATGCTAAATGACAATTTCAATGGTATGAAAGCATTTTCAAGAATTTTTAATGCGCGCAATCGATTTCTAGCATAAAAATACCCCTAATAGTGTCATTTTTAGTGAAATTTTCTCAAAAATAGAGAAAATCCGGTTTTTTGGCCCACCCTGTACAAAACACCCCAAGACTTACAGCATCAGACTCTCCAGCAACAAAATTACCATACGACGAAAATTTTGGCGATGCAATTGGTGGATCAATCGTGATCATGACTTTAAGAAACGCATGTTCGGAGGATATTCTAAACCAAAATCTTTTTCAAACCACAAAAACTCAAACTTGTATCCGGTAAAGAAAAGCGGAGGCTTAATAGCCAAGATACCATCAATTTTTCCCAACGAATAAATTGTTGAAAATGGTATAGAAACAGAGCCAAGCCACCGCTTTTGGATTTGTTCATGAATCGTGTTTGGCTCGCGATCGTCAAATTCCAATTGTGAAATCACTTGGTCATAAACATTCAATTGTAGAGCATCTGTTATGGCCTTGAAATCGAGGTGCGCATCGATGTTGTTAATAATGTCTAGTGTTATAGTTTGTTGCCAATTTGCATTTCTTCCTTCAACGGCTTGAGTTTGGCCATGTTGTTTCTAAATTTTTTGTAGCTAATTTGTAGGGTATACCAAAAGTCCTCGACGATATTTTTTATTGCTTCTTTTTGTAATTATTTAAAGAAAATTTATGCAAAACATAACAAGAAACAATAATAACAACATAATTTTACTATTTATTCTCGAAATGGCCGCCTCCGGCATCGATACACTTCCGTAATCGCTTCGGGAAGTCATCCACCGCTTTATCAATGACTTCTTGAGGGATCTTGTTCCAGGCCTTCACCAAACTCTTTTTCAACACGTCGATCAACTGGTGGGGCTTCGAGTACGCCTCGGCCTCCAAGATACTCCATTTCGCTGGATCCGACTTTTAATTTTGCACTTGTTGGCCGGTGTGCGAGCAGTTCTGAGTCTTCCACTTCTCGGCCTGTTAGTATAGCCTCCAGTTGCTTTAAATCGCCGTATTACTTCCCGGGCTGTACTAGGCGATATATTTAGCAATTTCCCAATTTTTTCACCACTATTTCCTTCTTCAAATATGCGAATAATAGCAGGTCTTAATTCTGTCATACTAAAAAACAAATAAATACAAAAATTTATTTGAATAACGTCAAAAAGAAGCAATAAAAACTATCGTCGAGGACTTTTGGTACACCCTGTAGAATTTTACACAAATAACGTTTACTTGAAACACAACATCGACAAAAGCCTGCATGTGTGTATTATCTACACGTTCCGGCAAGTTTACACCTGATTGCACATTGACTACTAAACGATAGTGTGATTTTCCTGGACCCTAAATTTTGTGTGTGGTTAATTTTCAACTTTGAAAGATCAACCTGAGGCTTCTGAGTAGTAATTCGCATAGGTTTTAATCTTCTTGATAAATCTGGCGGGCCAAACAACGAGCCTATATCAAATAGAGATGTTGGTAAGTTAGGCTCGTTAACAATGTCATTGTAGTTCTTCATGCGGTGATCTCGGGCATACATCTCTAGTAAATGACTCCTGTCAAAGAAATGTAATAAGCTATGGAAGTTTAGGTTACCGTATCATAGCCGCGTAACGGTTCCCAGCTCGTCTGTAAACATCAATACTGCTGAATTCTAGGCCTCCCGTTCGATGTCGTTCGTCTATTTTGAACTCATCGGTCAACCAACCATGGTCAACTTCAGCGCTCGTCAGGCCTATCCATTTTGAGGGATGTTTGTTCCCGTACTGGCGTGCGAAACGTTTCGAAAGAGCCTCCAATCGAATATCAGAAGCAAATTCTTCATCCGAAACTAACCGAGTCTCACTTGGAATCAATTCAAAAGCTTCACTCTCTTTCAAAAGTTCTTGCTAAAAAACCATATAATCTCCTATAGTTAGATGCAAAATCTATGCCTTTTTATCTCTAACTTGTTGTCCAAAATCACTATCTATCCATACCGACTTACAATACAATCTTCCTTGTATAAAAGGTGATGCATTTGGTATCCCACTACCCATCGAGCCTTTATACCTAAAGTATAAGGTATAACAGGCCATATACAGGGTGGACTTTTAAACTTCCCGTACACTTTAAATTTTATAGCAAAGAACATAAAACAATAACAAAACAACACAAATTATTCAAAATATCCACCCTTAGCTTCGATACATTTATTTAATCGTTTCGGAAATTTCTTGGCATTTCAATGTCAATTTCTCCATGTCTTGTTTGAGTTCGCCTTCGTCATGGGGGACCGGTATCGGCTTCACATAGGCAAGGTTCATAACCTTCTTCATCTCGTAGAAATCTCAAGGTGTCCCGTGCTTGATGGCTTAGTGCATAGTCTTATTGAAGAACCCATGACAAAAATAAATGGATTTTCACAAAAGAACAAATAATACAGGATGCGTCAAAATTATCCGGATTTTGTTAATTTTCTCATTTTTTCAACAATATTTATTCAAAACATAACAATTGATAACAATATCTATTCAAAATGTCCACCCTTGGCATCGATGCAAGCTTTCAGACGCTTGGGGAAATTGCGCGTTCAATTTTTGTCACTTCTGAAACTTGAACGGCTTCAAATTCAGGTCTTTTTTCAAGATTCGACTTGCGCTTGCTTCAGACACATCCAGCTTCTTAGTCAATTTTCGGGTTGAGTTTGCTCGGGTTGTGGGGTTTCGCTTGATCATTCCTTTAGCGCACTGGACGTTCTTTAGGCTTCTTGCAGTTTTCTTTCGACCTCTTCCCTTCTGATCTTCATTGTTTCCAGTTTCTTTATATCGTTTGATGGCATCATTGACAGTGCTCGTTGATATTTCAAGAAATTCTGCAATTTCGACCTGTTTTTTGCCACGCTTATGCGCACGAATAATAGCATCTCTCAAATTTTTCAAGCTTTTCATTTTATCACTATAAAAAATATAATAAATATAAAAGACGTGGAAATAAAAAAGTCCGGATACTTTTGACGCACCCTGTAATACAAAAAAGCGCAAAAATATTTTCTAACGTTTCATTTAGCTTTCATATATTTGTGTAATTATGAAAATTCAAAGTGTATGGGAACTTTAAGCCCACCCTGTATACCAGGCTCACTTGTCCATTCGCAAATTGGATGCAAACTGCATTGCCTCTAACTTGGATGACTCCTCCCATGGATGGTCTTCTGCTTCGACTGGAACTGGCACAAAAACTCTAGCCAGTTCCCGCCATCCAAACCGCCCAAAACGCTCCATAATAACCAATGTAACGTTTTCAGGCTTCTCAAACACACGCAAATTATAAATCTCAGTAAACTTGGCAATAAATTCGTTGGAGAGTGGTGTCGGCTTCGTTTTACAAACTAGGATATCGTTGAAGAAAATTTGAATCTGAATCCGGCATTTGTTCATGGTTGATTGTCGCTCGGCTTCCGTTTTTCCTGGCTTCCTGTTTTCCGCAAGCTTTACTTCCTTGAGTAAAAACGTAGGGTATGTAATAAAAGATTGAAAATCTTGTGGGATTTCGCCAAAGTCTGGCAGATTGCTTTCAACTTTCTCAACTAGTAAATTAGCTGTAGCTGCATTTTGAGTCTCTCGGTGTTGAACTAGCTTATGCCAAGAATTCTCTAGCAGACTAGCAAGTTTCCTGTAGGTTAAGAATTCGGCTTGAAATCCCTTTTCTACTTGTTCTATCTCTTCATTCAATTTCCCTTTTTCTTCTTCGTCCAAGACAAACGTATCTCTTCTCTGCTGCAGCCTCAAAAACTGTTGCATAAGCTCCAAAGTTCTTTCACCACACGCCTCAAATTCTCGATGAAAATTTCGGACTTCTCTAGCCAAAGAATCTTCTACAGAAAACAGCCAGTGGTGATCGAATTCTACTCGGTTTACATCGATGTTAAATTGGAAATAGCGATGAGGATGCCGGCCTTTCTGCTTTTCCCATTCATCCCAATTCTGCGCTGTTGAATAGTCCACAAGGAGAAAATCTTCATCCTCGTCTCTGTCCAACTTCAATGGCTTGTTAGTCAAGAACTCTTCAAGCCCTTTCAATGTACCATTTGAAGTGAAAAATGTGCTACCAAGCCTTTGAGCCAACACGGAATAGTCTCTTCCAGGTTTTGACGCAAATAACTTATTATCCAGCTTGGCAATCGGATCTTCTATAGACATGGAAAGAGCTTTCATTCCGTAACTTGTTAGCAACTGTCCAAATTGTTCTGTTTCGGAAGATCGAATCGTCTTTGGCTTCCCAAAAATCACATGTGAAGATTTCTCGGGCGGGCTGACTAAATGAACGGATTCTGTCTCAAAAAATGATTTCTGTACATGTTCAGGTGCTAAGGAGGTTTTTAGAGTCGATTTGGTATATTTTTCACCCAATTTGATTGATTCTTCAATTTGGTGGTCAATAATTTTTTGATCTTCTTCCAATTCTCCTTCATCTTCAGGGGTTTGCAAAGTCTGACTACGCAGCAACCTTTTAGCTAATTGTACCGAGCCGCGTTTTTCAGCTAGCTTAGCAGTCGCTTGTTGTCTGACTCTTTGTCTAATTGTTGCGGATAAATCAGCAGAAATCGAAGTACGTTTGGAAGATCTTGAAGATACAGATGAACTTCCCGCACTAAAACATTATTATTGCAAAGACAGTGACCAAGATAAGATTTGAAAATTTTCCAGGTAGGCCCCCATAAAAAATTTCTGGCTGCGTCATTGTGCAGAGGTAAAATTTTTTTGATATTTTTGAAAACTATTTCATCGCAAAAGAGACCCTTCTTTAATTTTTTAGGAGATGCCGTCTCTTTTGTCAGAGACAGGGGTACTAAGGGTCGGGCCCCGGCCTATGGTTTTTTTACGGCCCTAAAAAGATGGACCGGGCCGTAAAAAATCGCGGCCCTACTAAAATGGCAAATTTCATTTTTAAACAAAATTGTCATTTTATGATCATTTTCAGCATTAAAACACATTTTTCAAAAATTTTGCGCCTGTGGCGCTGATTTTTGCTTTCACGCAAGGAAAAATCAACAAAAACGGTAATTTTTTTGATAAAGGCCGCAATTTTTTACGGCCCCAAAAAATGGGCCGGGGCTGCGGTTTTTTGCGGCCCGAGTCGGGCAGGACAAGCCGTAAAAAACATCGATCCTTTAGCACCCCTAGTCGGGGAATCAAAAATGATTTTACAAATTTAAACAGCTTTAAAATTTAAAAAAACCAACCTGCGCGGCCTATCTTCAATCATATACTCTTCTGTATTCTCCCTAGAAAATTCAACTTCTTGTGACGTTTCTGGTAGAATTTGATATTCCTATAAAGCAACAAAAAATGAAGGATTAAAAAAATACATACAGCTTCTGACAGCTGATTGAGATCTCCTTGCTGAATAACTTTGTCTTTCACTATTGATATACCTTCATCATTAACCAATGGTCGAGGCTCCTCAGTCCAGCCAAGACGAGCCCCTCGATGCAAAGTTGGTACTGAAGAAGCCTCTCGATTTTCTTCCATCTTACTTTCCTCTAAAACATTTTTTCATTAAAATTGTCATTTTCAAATAAAAATTAGTCATTTTATTTTCGTTGTTGAATATTTGTCTCTTGGCAACCAATCTCAATCGACTAGATATCAACGAGAATGTTTTTGCCAAAGTGTGTTATAGATGAAGTATAATTTTTCGAATGTACTGCTCCTGGTGTATTGCTCAAATATTGAGGCTTTTATGCTACAACTTGTCGTGCACATGAAGTCTATTGAAATTTTATATCAGGGGGGTGGGCAAAAGTTCGGGGACAGACCGACAAAAATTCGGGGATACTAACACTGTCGGATTTTGCGTTTTTCGGTATTTTCCATACAAAAAACGCAAAATCCGACAGGGGTTGTGCCCCCGAATTTTTGTCGGTTGTCCCCGAACTTTTGGACGTTTTTCCCCGAATTTTTACTCCCCCCTGATACTAAAATTTTTCACAGCTTAAGACACCGTATCTGTAAGAATCGAAGATTGGACAATATACACTGGCACCATGGGTCACCGATTTTTTTCGTTACCACGAAAATCGATAGAATATAGGTAGAGACTTTCATGAGTTTTTGAAAAGTTCGATCTACTCCAAAATAACTTTTTTAAAGCATGTATGGCAATTGTAATAACATTTTTTGTTTTGGCATTTAGTCATAAAACTTTGAGAAAAATTAGAAAATCAACAAAAACCATGAAATTTGAGTCAACACCTTGATTACTATAATAAAACACGCAAAAACAATTGCTTCAGTTAGGAATCGAACCTGAGCCTTCTGCATAGGAAGCGAGAGCAAAACAATGAGCCAAGCAGTCAATTTTCGATGAGCCTTTTAGAATAAAATAAGAACAAAGCTATAATAAAGAGAAAAATAAAAATACAAAAATTAAAATCGATGGCGCTATTAATTGAGAAACGCTTGAAATTTATTTTTTTTTTAAAGATGTGCCAAAATACCTAAATTTTCAATCCTCAGTGGGGGGAAAATTTAAAAAGTCGTAGAAAAAAAGTTTTTCCTTTTGAGATTACAACTAACTGCCAAATAACAATACATAAATAACATTGAAACGAACTTTGTTCGCAAAAATGAGAATCACTTTTTGGGACAAGCAATTTTGCAAATTATTTTTTGTTCATGAAAGTCTCTAAATATAAGGAGGACCCTTATGGTCGCACCGTCCCCGAAATTCAGCTCTTCTTATACGCCTGGAGAAGATATCCGGGAATATACCCGTCCTTCGGCTGAAGACGAAAAAAGAAACATATGTAATAGTCACTCATTATGTTTTGGTCTATGAAGGCCTGTAAAAAAATAATGATGATACTCTAGAAAGGGCACATGCCCGGGTACCCAAATCTTACTACTAATACATGTAATGTCTGTCTGTGTTTGTGTGCCCGTTGTCCAGACGATCTCGGGATAGATTTAAACCCGGAGCGCTAAAACAAAAGTTGTAAGAAGAGGGACGATGAGAGAAGACGATTGACACCAAAATCATCTAAATGGAGACAAAAATTTTTTCAATTTACTCCTTGGTCGCCCAAGGTAAAAAAACAACAATTTTTTCACCAAATTTCGCAGAAGTGCTATCAAACGTCTTAGAATTGTGTTCTGATCACGATGGTAAGACGTTTGATAGTACCGGAAAAAAGTCTTGATTGCCTATGAAAAAACTTGTATTTTTCAAAATTTTAATCACTTTTATTGCAAATTTTGTTTATTTATTGTTTCTAGTTGACATATATTGCCTTTTTATAGTTAAGAAAATGCCAGGAAAGTATAAATCAGAAGAATTAAGAAAACTTATTGTCGAGGCTAAGCAAAGAGGAGAAATGGACAAAGATATTGCCGAAAGATATCATTGTGGTACGGCGAGTGTAAACCGGATTTGGAGGTTGTGGAAAGAGACTCATGCGGTAAAGTCCAGGAAAAATCAGGAAGAAATCAGAAGGAAGTTCAGCAACAAAAACGAGCTTTTCTGAGCGTTACAAGAAGAATGGAACCGCATCCCGGTAGACACCCTCAAAGGATTTATGGAGTCCATGCCGAGAAGAATGAAGGCTGTGATCAAGGCGAAAGGCTACCCGACTAAATATTAAATGTTATTATTATATTTTTTTGTTGTTCTGGAGTTTTATCTTATTGTTTTTTGACATAAATACATGGAATAAATGTTTAAATTGAATTTTTTACATGGACAATCAAGACTTTTTCCGGTACTGTATATCGGGATTTGGACCGCACCTTCAACAATTAATCCGCACACTCAGACAGACATACATTACACGTTTTATATAAGAAGATAGCCGATATTAAACTTTAATTTTAAACTATTGTGATTAATTTCAAATTAAAATGGTGAAAATTTTCGTTTTTGTATCCAAACTTTTTTTGGCATTTGATTGAAAAATGCCAATTTGCCATTCACTTTTTAAATAAAATAAACTAGAGTAAATTTTTTGAGCATGTAAAAGTAGAAATTTTTGAGTCTATTCATTATTTGTCATGCCATTTATAAGAACAAAAAGCAAGCGGCTCAAGAAAACCGATATTTCTACTCCGTCTAATTTTGAACATCGTATTCATGCGGTGATTGATCCAACCACTGGCACATTAACTGGCTTACCCAAAGTGAGATTATGCAAATTTCCATCTTACTAAACAAACTATTTAGCAATGGCATGCATTTGTCGGCCCTGCTCCCACAAAAGTCCAAGGAAAATTTCGCCCCAGGCCAATCATAGACCCTTCCACAATTTCATCTACTGAAATTTCATCAATAAAAACTATCGTCCGGGGTGATGTTCAATATAGCACGTATGTCAAAAAAAGTTTATTCATTAAAACGAAAATTTGATTTACAGATCCTTTTACTCAAGACCTTACTCTTCTATGGTTTCTACTCATAATGGAAATGCTGCATCAACTTCATTTTCGACTAGTCCAGATTTTATCACTAAAATTAATGGAAATGCTAATGGGCACGTGGTACCGCAGCAAAAGCAGCTATCATATGAGCAGTTTCGGCAGATATTAGCGAGTATTGTGGATCCGAATGACCCAAAGCCACATTTCGAGAAGTTTGAGCAGATTGGTGAAGGGTCTACGGGGTTTGTTATGGCAGCTATTTCGGTAAGAATAAAGAACAATAAACTCTATAGCATGGCGAGGTTTCAAAAAGATGGGCGCGCTGGCTGGGTAGGATGTCCCGACTCATACCTGGGCAGGAGTTCCAGAAATGGACCCCGCAGCAAAATTTTCGAATTTGCTCCTTTTTCTGACCTCACTAGGGCGAAAATTATTTTGATGTATTCAAAAAGATCCCCCATAAAAATGGTTGTAGAATTTTTACCTTTCATTTTTTGCCTGAGCAATCCAGCCGAAGGTTCGATCTCGTCATTATAGCGCTAGGGATTGAAGAGTTCGATCTCGCTAGGGATCGCGACTGTATGTCTCAATGGATAGTTTTCAAGGGAAAAACATGAAAGGCAAAAATTCTATCATCAATCGGACAAATAAAAATTTTGCCCTGGCAAGATCGAACCCTCAACCATTCGAGTGCAAAAAGAAACTACTTAATCATGGATGATGGCTTTTGTAATGGCCCGGAAATAACTTATATCAATTTTAGAAATCAACTGGTGTAAAAGTAGCAATAAAACGAATGGATCTCCTAAAACAACAACGCCGCGAGCTCCTCTTCAACGAAGTCACCATCATGCGCGACCACAAACACCCCAACATAGTTCGAATGTACAGCTCTCATTTAGTAATGGACGAATTGTGGGTGATCATGGAATTTATTAATGCCGGTGTCCTAACTGATCTAATTACAAAATCAAGATTGAATGAAATGTGTATAGCCACCATATGCCGACAATGTTTGGATGCGCTGAGATATTTACATAGTCATGGTGTTATACATAGAGATATCAAGTCGGATTCGATTTTGTTGATGTCGGATGGAACGACGAAGCTTTCTGATTTTGGATTTTGTGGGAAGTTGAATGGAGATATGCCGAGAAGGAGGAGTTTGGTTGGGACGCCATATTGGATGGCACCGGAGGTATATGTTCAGTTTATCTGCCCAGATCTGACCTATCTACCCCCCATCCCGAGGCATGGTGCTTTTTTGGACTAAAATTTGAGGAAATTCTAAATTTTAAAAACGAGTCAAGCGGGTTTCGAACCCAAGCCTATAAACTGCAACGCTGTCATTTAAGCCACTCGACCATGAGCTCGGGATGGAAAACCCCATGTTATAGTATTCGTTCTACTCACCTCGGCGAGCTGAGTCGAATAACATGACTCCTTTTTAAAATTTCGACTTTCCTCCAATTTTAATCCAAAAACTGCCGTGGTGGAGGAGAGGAGGTCATGAAATTATTGACCCAACTTGGCACTGATATGATCTATTTACCCACACTACCTTCAACTTTTTAGGTCATCAGCCGAATCCCTTACAACACCGCTGCCGATATCTGGTCCTTTGGCATAATGGTCATAGAAATGATCCAAAGCGAACCCCCACATTTTGCAGAACAACCTTTGACAGCCATGCAAAAAATTGTGGCAGAACCAGCTCCTAGGCTACCAACTACAGCACAGGTATATATTGTTGAATTATTTTAGAAAAATAAAATTTTTAGGCCTCATCCGAGCTAGACTCATTCGTTTGTGAAATGTTGGTCCGAGACCCATCAAGAAGATCAACAGCAGAGCACTTGATGAATCATGTATTTTTGAAAAAATCGCAGCATCACAGTGTGATAGTACCTTTGTTGTTAACAAATTGATTTTTTAAAATCTGTTTTCCTAAGAGTTTTGAAAAAAATGAAATTGGAAGTCAATATAGCCCGTTTATGCCCCATAAAATTTCGCCTAAAAAAAGTGTGCTGTCGATGGTCAAATGTTCCAAAGCGCTGAACATCCGATTGGAAGTTAAGCAACGTTGGGCTCCCAGGTTCGATTCCCACTAGGGTAAAACTCTTGTTTTTAAAAAAGTTTTTTACAACAATGGAGCAAAACATTTTTGCTCCGTTGTTTGTAAAAAATTTTTTCTTGAAAATCAAACGTTTTACCTTAGTGATAATTGAACCTGCAGGCACAACGTTGCACAATTTGCTAGATCAGACGGTTGGCTTCTTGGACCAATTAGCCATCGACAACGGAATTTGTTTCTTTTGAGCGGAAACGGACTATAGTCAAGTGGTTAGTATGTCTTTCATTTTATAAGTGCAAGTTCGTGAAACAGACTTACAAGGGACCTTCAAGGTCTGAGAAACTCAGATTTTTTTGTGACCTAGCTTAAAAGTTAGGAAAAAATGTGGAAAAAACGAATATAATAGTCGCTTGATTGATTGGGTATAAATTTTTTGAGTTATGAGGTCATAAAGTTGCAAAATTTTTCGATTTTTACTTTGTGCAAAAAAAATTGGCTACAAGTGGGATTCGAACCTGAATCCTTGTATCCACAAAACAAATGCGTTTTCACTGCACCAACGAGGCATGTTGATGAAGAGACATTTTTAAAAACCAAGTGATAGCGTTTTTTTTAAATTATGCAC
>OZJO01009200.1:0-53088 GCA_900406225.1 Acrobeloides nanus
AAAAAAAATTTCTGAATATCAAAAAATGGCAACTTTTTTCGCCACTGGACTGATCCTTTAAACAATAAAAAAAATCTTACCGAGTCGCCGCAAACTTCACAACGCAATTGTTTTTTGTCCGTTTTATTCCGAAAGTTTTGTTGCGCCTGTTGTTGTGCCACGTTCATCAACGTTTCAACCATTCTTGGAATACACTAAAAATTTCATACGAATAAAAAAATCAATGTCAATTGTTTCAATAAACATATAATAAATGAAGAAAATTCCAATTTATCAATCGACTTTTTTCTGGGGCACCTCGACGGACTGTGACGTGAACAGTGCATTGCACTATGTATGTTGCGTGGCATATGATTCTCTCTACAAACTCTCCTCGTTTTGCAATAAACTATCAAAACGTCGCCGCCGCACACGTTCTCTCTGCTTCTTCAATACTTTTTGCCTGAAATGCAAAGAAGGAGACGAATCGATTGTCGAGAAAAGTGTTTTATATTCAGTCACCTGCGTGGAACAATGAGCATAAGAACAGAAACCAGAAAGATCACTTTTTCAAACAATCCAAATTTAATCATAAATTCGTGAATTTGGGGGAGGCGGGCTTGTTTTTTTATCGAGTAACAAAAAAGTTTTAAAGGACCCAGCCAGTTTTGAACAGAATGTTTGGAGCTAGTTCCCTTTGGTGTGTCACTTAACGTGGTTCAAAAGTCGAAAAAATTTTGGCACTATAACTTTCGCCACGACAACTTTTGTCACGTTGCCAAAAAACTATAACTTTCGCTACGTTCGTGTCAATATACATATTTATTGCAAATCAGGCGGCGACCCTACATCTCGCCCAAAATCAGCTCGGCCAAACGACATCTCGCCCAAACTCGGCCAAAATATTTCTCGCTTATACTAATCGACTCTACTCGATGAGTATTTTGGTCGAGTTGTAGTTTGGGCGAGATGTTGTTTAGCCGAGTTGTGGTTTGGACGAGTTGTTGCTTGGCCGAGCTGATTTTGGGCAAGATGTAGGGTCGCCAATCAGGCAACTCAATTAGTCTGACATTATTCTGTTACCGAACTTCGATAATGAAATGATTCGATTTTAAATTTCACTTTCTGCGACAGAATAATTGTTTGCCTGATTTGCAATAAATATGTTTATTGACACGAAAATGGCAAAAGTTATAGTGTACTAAATGTCGAACAGGTGGTCGAGACGCTAAACGTTTCGAATTCGAGACGTCTCGACCTCCTTTGAATCAAAACTCAAAAGCTCGAGCAAAAAAACAAAAAGATTATAAGGTTTTTCTTCGAAACATAAAGGTTTTCACAAAAAGTGGTGGAAATTAAAGTTACTCAGGGCCGCCACTAATACGTTCGGACGGCTCCCGAACGGACTTTAGTTCACTAATTACGTTCGGACGCGTTCGGAAACATCACTAATAGGCATTAGTGATTAATTAGTGAAGTCAAAAATTTCCGAACGAATTAGTGGCGGCCCTCAGTATGCGCTAAGGAATTTTTTGAGCTATCGCTCGACCCATTTGGACACATTTAAAGATAATCGAGTTTTCGTGTCAATGTGCAAACCAATTCAAACGAGGTCGAGACATTTAGGCTGCGAGCGAAACGTCTCGAATTCGTGACTCAAGTCGAGAGGCAATTTGTAAAAGTACGACTGCGCCGAACGGGGCACCAAGCGGGACACCGAAAACAACTAATTCAAACGAGGTCGAGACGCCGTCTCAACTTGAATCACGAATTCGAGGCGTAAGCCGAGACGTTTAGTATCTCGACCAGCTCGATACTAGTCGAGATGTTTAGCGCGCAACCTAACAAAGTTTATAGCCATAATCCTAACCGGCAAGAAAAAGAATCGAGGTGTGTATGTCTGCAAGGGTATATTGCCTATTAAATTCACATGGCTCTCTCAGAAAATGATGTCGTCTATAAAAAGAGCAGAGAGAACATGAAGCAATATAAGCTTTGTTAATTAGAAGAAATAACTATGTTCTCAGTGATGTGTGGTATGTGATTAAATAAATGTATATTAAGAAATAAAATGAATTAAAGCTACAAAAAATCAAAATAGCAAATTATAAAGTCAAGCCAGATTAAAGAAAAATAAGTAGATTTTTGATATAAAAAAATTTTCTAAAATTTTTTTAAAATGACATATTTAAGGGTAATTTTATACGAAAAATCGATTGCGCGCATTCCCGAAGCGTGAAAACCTTTGTTTTACCCTTAAAAATTGAAAAATACGTATTTTTACCCATATTTTCACATTTATTGACTTTAAAATTAATTTTTTCGAATTTGCTGATTTTTAAGAGTCAAACAAAGCATTTTCACGCTTCGGGAATGCGCGCAATCGATTTTTTGCATAAAATTACCCCTAAATATGTCATTTAAAATTTTTTTTCGATTTTTGACCCTGGGGTGACCCCTCTGATCCACAATAGCTCCATCAGTTTCTCTTTAAAAACAACCTATTTTTCCAACAAAAAAATAGAATCCATATTAATACAGTTTACAAATAGCAAATAAATATAAGGTACTACTCCGGAACAGATGACACTTGTTATACACTCAAAAAAAGTTATGTAAAAAATCAAGTGCCTAGCGTGAATATTAAGAATAAAAACGCTAGACGTCTCGAAACGTACCTAAACATCGGCACGAAAACCCTGACTTTTTAAAATTCATGTGCGTTTCGAAACGATGAAAATTAAAACTTCTTTTTTATACAATTATTAAAACTGAACTAAAACATATAAAAATAAAACGAAATTTTATAACACAGGATTCTTTGTCGACCTTCTAAGCAGTCTGCGCGATGAGCGGCAACACCATCGAAAGATTCGTGCTATTCGAATCGAAATGAGCATACGGCGAATGGTCATCCGAATCAGCCTAAATAACTTTCAGATGATGATGAAATAAAAAATGAATGCTAACCTTACTAGTGACGAAAACCATTTTGTCCAATTTGGCAGGTCCACGTTGGCGAAGAATGTCCACGTCAAGAGTAGCGCCCGGCTCGACGAATGCATATACGGGGGTGACTCGATACAGCTGATTGTCTGAGCATTTCACCTTCACAGCATGGCGATCTTGTGACGAATTTCGAATGGACACTGTTTGAATGCCACCTTCGGCCTTCCAGTGCAGCACTGGCGGCTCCAGCTTCAGTGGTTTGCCATTGAATTCTAAAAATGGAAATACAATGGANTGGCGATCTTGTGACGAATTTCGAATGGACACTGTTTGAATACCACCTTCGGCCTTCCAGTGCAGCACTGGCGGCTCCAGCTTCAGTGGTTTGCCATTGAATTCTAAAAATGGAAATACAATGGATAAAAGGAGGAAAAGAATGAATAAAACGAGGAAAGAAAAACTCCTCCCAAGGATTATCATTGTACTTACCGGGAACATGTTTAAGCTGCTCGGATGACGCGAGCACATGTGGATATGTAGACTCTTCGGCTAGAGCAGAGTAGCTTTTTTGCGTGCCTTCGACCGACGACTTCGGCGCGATCTTTTGCTCCTTCATGCTTTCTTGATCGCTCAACATAACCGAGTTCTAAATTGGCAACTGTAAAAAATGGGCAGATAAGCAAAGAATATCAGGGGGCAAACATTCGGGGGGAAAACATCCAAAAGTTCGGGGACACTACCCCTGTTGGATTTTGCGTTTTTTGTATGAAAAAAATCGAAAAACGCAAAATCCGACAGTGGTAGTGTCCCCGAATTTTTGTCGGTTGTCCCCAAACTTTTGGACGTTCTTCCCTGAACTTTTGCCCCCCCCCTCCCTGATACCTTCATGGACTTTTCGCTGTTATTCGGATTGGCTACATTCTTTGATGGAATCGGCTGAACGATCTTCACGCTTCTTTCACTTCTCTCGGACACCAATGGCGGCAAGATATGGCAGTGAGGCGGCTGATAACACCGTTGGCGGCTTACTTGGCGCTGGAGCTGTTTCTTCTTTCCATTTCTACTGCACAAAGCCAGGATAGTGGAGAGAAGTACCAACTGAATAAAGAACAAGAAGAGCGAAGTTCCCACGATGAAAATCATATTCTCTGAAGAAACCTTCAACTTTGAGCTTGAAATAAACAAGAAATGTCGTTTCTTCAAAATTACTTTTCTTGAAATNCGAAGTTCCCACGATGAAAATCATATTCTCTGAAGAAACCTTCAACTTTGAGCTTGAAATAAACAAGAAATGTCGTTGCTTCAAAATTACTTTTCTTGAAAAACGATGAAGCAATCTTCTTTTCGTCGCCTTTTATAGTCGAATTGATAGTGCTCTAAATATGCGAATTTCAGAACGACTATAAAAGCTTAAAGTTCATCATTCATCCTCTTCAAAAAATTCTTCTTCGATTTCCATCTCAAGATAGTCTGTATCTTGTTCACCAGGTAGAAATATCTCATTTTCATCACTTTCTTCACCTTCTTCAAACATTTCTTCATCGAGGCTTTCACTTCTAGCTTGAATAGCAACAAGTAATATTTTGATTTCCAATATGGGTATTAAGACTTTTTGATCGCTTTTTTAAGATTCAAACACTGATTTTCACAATTGTTTTGACCTGCCTCAATATACCAACACTGTAGTGTGTATTTTATTTTTGCCCAAAAACATATGGGGCCAAGATCAGGGGTGCTAAGTCTGCTGGTTTTAAGAAAAAGTGCTGATTTTGAGATGTCAAATCTGATTGTTGAGATGCGAAATTTTGTCAAATTTATAAGAAATATAATGGAAAATTAGCAGCACTGCTCCTAAAATCTGACTTTTGAAGTCAAATTTGCTGATTTCGAACAAATGTTCTTGGCATTCCTGGCCATGTTTTTTTTTATTGTTGGGTAAAATAGGCCCCCGGATACGCACGTTATATGGTAACCAGTTATTCTGCCATCCTGTTCAATATAAGATTTTCCAATTCATGATAAATCTTTCATTTATTAAAATAAAAAGAAGAAATAGAGATCAATAATGTCAAAGCTTAGCAAAATAATATAAGCTCGTAAAAAGAATTATATTGCACTTTAAAAAAATCAGGTTTCGCCATGTTTTCAAATTCAAATCAATTCGTACAAAACCTGATAAAAACAAAATCCTAACATATTATGTACAATAAAGAAAATATTGTAAACAGGTCTGTTTGATTGGCTTAAACCAATTCGTACACACCTATTTAAAAAAATCTATATAAAGGCAGTTTTAAATTTAAATTATTGGGTTGATCCAAAAGTCTCTCTTCACTTTTATATAAGCAGTATAACAAGTAAAAAATGAGGTTCGAAAACTTTTGGATCAACCCAATAAAAGAAAAAGAAAACGAGATACACAAACGGACTCGAAAAGTGCACAGGTAACAATTGGCATGACTTAAAGCAAGAATAAAATATTATGAAAATTGTATCACAGAGAAATGTATGAGCCATAAGTAAAAAAAACAAAATGTATAGAAACTTGGGTAAATGGTTTTAGACTAATACTTAATTTTTATAAATGTAAATAAACTCACAAATTTAGTTTCTACACTTTTTGTTCATATACAGTGTTCCAAAAAACCCGCCATTTGGTCATTTTTTGCGAAAATTTTCAAACAAATTTTTTCTTCAAAATTACTCAGGGAATTTTTATGCGAGAAATCGATTTCGCGCATCGAAAGCCCTTGAAAATGCCTCCCATGAAATATAATTTTTCGTATTTTTTCAGTTATTTCGGTAGGAATACTTGAAAATACGAAAATCGGATATTTCATGGCCTGGGAGGTGTTTTCAAGGGTTTTCGATGCACGCAATCGATTTCTCGCATAAAAATATGAGTCATATTGAAGAAAAAATTTTCGCTAAAAAATGACTAAAATGGCGGTTTTTTTTGGAATACCCTGTACTGTTCAGATTTCCGACAGAAAATTTGGTGCTATTCAGTGGCGTAGCTAGGTTTGGATTTCGAGGGAGGATCCACTTTTTGGAGAAACAAAAATAATAAGGAAAGGATTTTTTCAGCCTTGACCGATTTAGAGGAGGTTCGTACCCGTTGGACCAATTTTTTGAAAAAATTTTTTACTCTAAGGAGGTCAAAAACTCGAATTTTCAAAAAGTTATCACTGGAAGGTACCCCCATGAAGGATATACCCCGAAAATGGTTCAAAAACTCCTCCATAAATACGCACCTGGTGCTATTAAAGTATAATATAAACTATCATATTGAAGATTCTATAAAAAAACATTTTTCCTAATCTTTGAGAACACTAATGAATGAAATAATTAGACTACACAATCAATCACCGGCTTAAATGGACGGAACTGTTTTTAAAAAAATGATCAAACATGAGCAAATGTGTTGAAAACTATCAAAAGAATGAGCATTTTTAAGATCCTCTCTTATTTAATGTTTTCGAGTCATAAAAATGCTCACAAGTTGCAAAATATAAAACGTAAAAAAGCGTACAACGCGTACAAAAACCAGAGGTGATTATATGTCTTGGGTTGTTTCATAAGTATTTGCTCGCTCAAAAAATACATCTAATTTTGGTATTTTTCACTCGTTTTCTTACGAGGGTTATACCCCGAAAATGCCTCAAAAACTTTGTATTCCCTGAATCAAGATCAGGCAAGCATGTATTTTTTGAGCGGCAATTACTCATGAAACAATGCAATACAATTACTAGAGATTCAACAATAATACACTGGGACAGGAAAACTTCAAAGTACAACATCGGCGGCGGCATCATTTTCCTCCAATAGTTGATGAGCACCTGGCCTCTTGTTAAACGATGAGACGCTTTTGGCAATAGTATGATCAATATGATCTCGGGTTTTTGAAAAGACCACCTAAAAATTTATGTAATTTAGATGATGATTAAATGTAATAATCGCCCTTACTTGTGGCTGTGCAATCAGGTTTTTCATTTCCTTTCCCTTTTCTGGCGATTTGGAATTTCTAGTGCTATTCATTTCTACTCTCTGTAGCTTCTTAGGAAGAGGTGGTGGAACTGGCAAATGATTTCTCGAACGACGTGGTCGAATCTAAACAGCAAAATTATCACTACATTACAGTGGCGTAGCTAGAGGTAAAAAATCTAAAGCAACAAAAAAATTCTCTTTGATGAAAGATCACCCCCTTATGATTGTTTGAAAAATTTTCCCCAAAAATCGCCTTGGTCCTCTCTTATATTATTTTTTCGAAAATTTTTTTGTTGAATTCTTAAGTTTTAGCCAAAAAAAGCAGCACGGGCGCGAAATTTTTTTGAAAATGATCGTTTTTATGATAGAAAATGCTTAGATAATCACGATTTTTTATGAAAAATCATAAGGGGACAATTAGGTTTTCTGAAAAAATTTCCAACTAAAACATAAGGAGGGCAATTAGGAAATTTTTTTTCAATTTTTCGAATTTCGGGGGGAGGGCGACTGTTGCATCTAACCAACCTCACAACTTGGACCAATCAATGATAGCAAAACAGGAAGTAGAGCAAGTCCATTTATGAGTCCGATAATTATTAGTGCTGACATTACGACAAAGAAATATTTTTGTACGAATTCGAACTCGGAGAATCCCAACATTAGAATGCCTAAGAGAGTGGAAAGAGCACCATGAATCACCGGCACGAAGACTCTATCAATACATGCAGCCATTCTTTCATCACGGCTTCCCAACGAAGTAAGGNAAGAAATATTTTTGTACGAATTCGAACTCGGAGAATCCCAACATTAGAATGCCTAAGAGAGTGGAAAGAGCACCATGAATCACCGGCACGAAGACTCTATCAATACATGCAGCCATTCTTTCATCACGGCTTCCCAACGAAGTAAGGAATGCAAAAACAACATGTGCTGTAAACTCCACTCCTAAAAACGTGATTAAATTTTCGAAACGAAAAATGCGATTTTTGCGACTTTTCGCTTCAATACACAGGCCTTTCCTGAATCAAGAAAGCGTTTTTTGCTTCGAAAATGTGAAATTCGGACTCCCGACGCATGTTTTTACCCCCCTAGAGGTGTCATTTCCAGAAAAATTTTTCACATGAGTGGCCCCCTCCTCATCGTAGCAACGAAAAATTCATACCTATTCCAACGGCAGTAATCAGCGTAACAGCGGAAACAGGATTCAACTTGATACCATACCAACCAAGAAATCCGGCTAGCTCGACAGTCATCATCAAGAGAATCACCATAATACAACTAGCCGCCCACGGGTTGAACAGCAAAAGACTTATGACACAGAAAACGGCAAATGCAATCATGCTGATAGCTTTGAATAGATTCGTGTTCAAGTCCATATATTGTTCCCAGAATGTGAAGGCAACACCATTCGGATAGTTATCAAGACCCCGTCTTGTGTAGTTTTCACTGATTTCTCGTATTTCCTAAAATCAAAGCGTTATTAAAGCAAACAGGCGTAATTTGGAGAAAAGTTTGAAAAACATACAATCCATTATAGAAAAAATTTTCACATACAGAGTGCGTGAAAAGTTCGTGATCAATTTTTTTAAATGTTGATATTTGAATATAGAAGTCAAATATCAACATTTTAAACAAAGTGATCACAAACTTTTAATGCATCTTGTATACTCCACATCTTTTTTTCTCTATCTAAAAAACATACTTTAATCATTTCAACAATAACGGTAGTATCCGTAAGACCCGTTAGATAGAAAGGAATCTGGCTATACATCGGCTTTGGAGCAGGCGGAACGAAAAAGCGGAATTTATTCTCCGGTGGACCTTTGCGAAGCTTATGAAGGCGTGGATAAAAGGAAGCTTGCGACACCCGATAAAACATTGACTCGTATTCATGCCAAGCATAGAGGTAGTTGTAGAAGCCTTCTGGATTCACGGTTCCACTTTCATCGATTAGACGAACACGGCCAACCTAAAATTATTGTATGTGGTACAAATTATGTTAGTTTAAGATCCTACTCTAGAACAATCATAGGTATTGCCATAGCTGCAAACCAGCGAGTAGGCAATTTTAAGCTCATTCGAAGTGGACTGGTTTTTCTTGTCAAAGTCATCCAGAAGGCCTTGTTTCTGTGCGTCATCAAGTTTCTGTTGAAGTCCAACCAACCATTCTTTAAATAGGGCCAGCCAATAACGTTCACTTGGTTCGCCATTTTCAAGTTTCACAACAAATCGAGACTTTCCTTAAAAAATAAGGATTTCAACAGATTTTCACCTTGTATGTTTTTTTACAAAAATTTTTTTTGTCAAAAATCAAATTTTTGGCTTAAAATCGATTTTTTTTTAAATCAAATTTGGCGGCAGGGGAGAAACCCCTTTTTTCACATATGCTCTGACATTAAAAGCTTACCTATATCACGGCGAAGGCCTTCAATTAGATGTTGTTTCTTGGAAAAATCGATTTCCTCACCACGTAGAACAATAAACATTGGGTAGAAAGAGAAATACTTGTCGCGTGCTTTTAGAAATGCCGATGGTGCTGTATTTTCGGGAAGGACATCACTCAGATCCAAACCTTGTGTAGAATTCTGAATTCCCACTATTCCAGCAACAAATAGCCCGATACATATTACCAGCACGAAAAACTAAAGTTAAATTTTAGAAGCAAGAAATATAATCGAATTTTTTTTGGTTTAGATTTTTGACGAATTTACAAATTTGTCAAAACTAGAAACTACACGAAATCAGGCGCAAAAATGGCGTGTTTTTTGAATTTTATAATTTTGTGCCTTTCGTTTCAATGTATACGTTGATTGATTCAATAAAAAGCTTCGTCGTAAGCTATACTAAATTGCCTACCTTTGTGCAAGGTTGACTAATAAACGGCACATAATAGTTTCTCAAGAACGCCCGAAGAGTCCATGGCTGAACACCATCATCCTCAACATCTTCATCTTTTCCACGTGAAATCAACCCATGATATTGCTGTTTTTCTCGAATTATTTCAGTCGGAGTGCCGAGATCAAAACCATACGCGTACGATTCGTAACTCGGATTGTCGATAGGATCATCCGAAATTAGACAGCAACAAAGGTCGCGTCGACCACTCTTCTTCCTCCGAAGATCCAACGAAATTATGGCTGGATAAACTGTCAGGATGGCAATCAAATTAAACGTCAACAATATGGAAGACTGGGTGCAAAACGAGCGTAGTGCTGGAATCGGCAAGATAGTTCCAGCAAGAAAGGATAAAATGTTGTTCAATGAAGTCATCAGGATGGACATGCCGGTCTCCTTCATTAGGACTCCAATTTCATTCTTCTTAACACTCTTCGTAATTTGAGGGTAGTTATGCAGCAATAAGAACATGTTGTCCACGCCAATACCAAGCGTCAAAAATGGAACGATCTAAATGGATAAAATGAAGTTTCATAAGAAACGTAAAGAATATACTTGTGTTGTAGCAGCGTTAAATTCGATTCCTAACCACGTTGAAAGACCCAGTCCAGCAATACTGGCAAAAGTGACAGTGAAAATACCAGCACATGCCAGACCCATGGCTGAGTTCACACTCAACAAACATCCATCAAAACGCATTTGAGAATAGATTGCATAGCATAACTAAAAATTTGTTATAGTACAATCAAGGGCAATGTTAGGAGTTTATTTCAGAGACAATTTTATTGAAATTTTTAAAAGGAAAAATTAGGCTATACTGAGGATGTGACTGATAAAATACGAAAATCGTATATTTCATGGCCTGGAAGGAGTTTTCAAGATTTTTCGATGAGCGCAATCGATTTCTCACATAAAAATACCCTCTAATAAGTAATTTTAGAGAAAAAATTTTCGCCAAAAATGACCAGATGGCGGTTTTTTTTAAACATCCTGTAATAAAAAATTGCTATACAATCAAACTACATTACAAAATCTTACCATGAGAAAATAACCAATAAAGATAATAGCGTAGTTGAAATTGCAAAACTCTTCCAACATATCCGAAATCGAAGTCGATGCCAATGGGTGGATTATCCGCTTTTCAATTACACCACCTTCGGAGTCCTTGCGCAAGTTGAATTCATGATTGTAGATACTTTCAGTAAAACGTCTTTGCCAAGCGGAAATCACTTCTTCAGCCATATTTGGAGACCATTTTAAAGATGCATTCACCGTTTGAGTAGATTCATCGTCTTCTTCTGTTAACTGTTGAATAAAAGCACTGCCTTTGAGTCGCTTATAGACATCCGTAGGTGTTGAAACCAAGATGACGGATTGGAGAGCCTCTGCATGTAAAGTATCATTCCGATGATGAATTCCACCGAGAATCATATCCGTGGGCCAATTGAGCACGGTGCGAGCAAAGCCTTGACACCCATGGCGCATAATATTCCCGTAGTTGGGATAAACAGGCATGTGAGGACCGAACAGTAGTTGAGCCTTTTCCTTGTTGTCAGAAATCCATTTCAAAAATGATTTTCGATACGTCTTGCATTGTTTACTCTTGTCTTGAACTGTCGTAGCTGGTGTTGTGTTTTCATTTGCCTTTCCCTTTATTGGCTCAACTTCTCTTTTTTGGACCTTTTTCGCAGAGCTAGAAGAATCGCCACCAAAACCAAATAGATTAGCCAGCCCAGAAAACAAATCATCATCAGCTTTTTCTTCAACTTCGGCTGTTAGAACATCAGTCAATTTAAGGCCAGAGATTGCCAAATGCTGCTCAAGAATTTCCATAGCTTTACAGGACTCGTAATAATTCGGTGCTAAAACTGGACATGATGGATCAAGTGGATTGATGCATGGCCTTTCCAAATAGCCGGCTCCAATTCCGGTCTAAAAACAAAGATTAAACAAATGTAGGAAAAATTGAAAAATTACTCTTAAAAAGAAGTCTTTAACCGTGCCAATATCGAAGGCTTCAGAGATTCCTCTTATCAAAGCTTCTGGATTCATGTTACTCCAACTTATATGATTCTGAAGATCGCTAATCAAATGTTCCATAAACATTCGAATACCACTAAAAAATTTTGATATTGTTGTTATACAGAGTAAACATACGAAATATCAATCGGAGGAGTTGGACCTAATGGTTTTGAGCCTTCATAAAAACAATCAATTGGTGTAATCCAAATGCACGGCACAAGTCTTTCGAGCACCGGCTTAAAGCTATAGAAAAACGACCCGTCATCCATATCCAAACCACCAGGTTTAAAACATATATCGGCTAGCGTCCAATTCCTAAAATAAAACGTAATAAAAATCATCAAACATGCAGATAGAGTTCAGGGACGGGGGGAGTTCTAGGACTTTTCACATTGATCAATTTTCACCACTTTCATGTGGTCAAAATCTGGCCACTGTTAAATAATTTTTATATACTATTTTTTGCATGTGTTAGAGGAACTAAAGCTCTATATTTTCATAAAAAATTTAAATTTCTAACATTTTATTAAGATGGAGAAAATCGACTTTGAAAATTTCAAAATGTTAAAATATGCGAATTTCAAACTTACATTCCGTATTTCTCAACCTGCAACTCAACAATCTCTTGTAAAAGTTGTACATGTCGAAGCAAGCCTTGTTCGGTCAAAAGATTTTCGGAAGGATGTTCGTTTGTTTGAATTAAGACCTAATTAATTAATTTACAAGTTAAGCCAAAAAATCGTAATTTTGCGTTTTTGATGAAATTCAAAATTTTTTTCAAAAATCATCTATGAGGGGCATTTTCATGCGAGAAATTGATTGCATGCATCGAAAAACCAACAAAAAAACGCAAAAGTAATGTCTTTTTTGGCTCACCCTGTATTAAAAATCTATAAAATTACCTGATAACCAGTATTTCCTGCTTCGTCTTCAGGTCGTTGAAATAGTTTTTCATCAANAAAAAAACGCAAAAGTAATGTCTTTTTTGGCTCACCCTGTATTAAAAATCTATAAAATTACCTGATAACCAGTATTTCCTGCTTCGTCTTCAGGTCGTTGAAATAGTTTTTCATCAAATTCTTCACGAATAAATTTAGCTTCATCGTTGGGAGTCCAACTAAGATTGCCATACTTATTTTGAACATGTGAGAAATAATTGAGCTCATCGTGCAATCGCCCACCTTCTACAAAATAGATAAATTTAGCAACTAATTTTTTTAATTGATCCACAATTCGTCAACTTTTGACGAATTTTTTCAATTTTTGACAAATTTACGAAAATTTATTAAAAAATAAAAAAATTTACCAGAGACCCATAGCTTCACAATGTCCGTCTCAATGTGAACAAATTGAAGTCCATAGCAGCATAAGGAAAAAAGAAAAAGCACAGAAAGTATTACACGAAAAGAATGATGCTGAACATAACACCCCAGTTGGTAAAGGCATCGTTGTATAAAGCTTCTGGAGTATAAAGCTGCTTTATTTCCGCGAGCATTTCCTCGTTTGATTTGCTGCAAACTCATATCAGCATCACACCAAGTCGGTCTTTCAGTAAAATCTCGCTTCCATCTTTCTGAATAATCAGCTGAATTGGATTTGCCAATAAGCCAGGTTTCCAGCCACTAAAAAATGAACAATTTATTTTTCAATAAACTATTAGAAAATTTGCCAAATTGGGGCTTTTTTGGTTAAAAAATTGAAAATTTTGGTGAAAAATCAAAGGGATCAATTAGAGGTAAAGTTTTTTTTTAATTTTCAAAAATATTCAGCAAAATCATAAAGGGGAGGACATAAGANCCAGGTTTCCAGCCACCCGGATAAATCCAAACGGTTGCTAGAATAATCTTCATCACAAACATCTTCTTCAACATTAGCTAAGTCAAGTAAGTGTTGGCCAGATCTTACAGGAGGAACCAGTGCCCGCTTCGCTGGAGGTTCAATCAGAAAAAGCATTTAACACAATAATATTATGTAGGATTTGAAAAAATATATTAGATAATAGTAGAAATAACAGAATAATCGTCTTCTGATTGTGTTGATCACAACATTTGCGAAGGCGTCCACTATAAACCGGAAGTTATATGATCCGATTACAAATAAAAGTAGTAAAAAGGTGAATAATTGGCTCAAGTAGCGGTATCAATATATTTTCCCCTTCTTATCGGCGCTCAAGACCTTGTGATCTAACGAGGCGGTTTCTTTTGTTTACAAAAATCTTCGTGAGGGGAATATCAGGATCTTCTTGGCCAGTCAACCCTGCAACAAAACAAAAAATTGTTTTTTTTTCACATTAAACAAATAAAATGGAATAAATAAAAGACTTAAATTTACGATGGGGTTAACTCGGGGTTGCCAGAAGTTCTTATTAACAAGATTTGTCCTTATTTGAAAGAGTTGGATCTTATTTTTTCGGAAAATTTGATAACAAAATCTTATTTTTAATCGAAAAAAGTTGGTAAAAATGAAAAAAGTCTTATTTTTTAGCAAATTTTTAAAGAAAAATCTTATTTTTTGCTAAAATTTAAAAATTTTTTCTTATTTTCATCTCCATCGATATGGCCAAACTTGAGTTAACTTGTATGCGCACACAAAACAAGAAAATCGTTTTATTTCGTACAAGTTTATGAATTTACAGGGTGATCCCCAGATGAATATACACGCTGTTTTTTGATTACTCCATATTTCAAAAATTCGTCAAAAATCGAATTTAAGTCCGTTTCCATCGTCCGATGGCTCAATCGAATGTCCTAGGCGGGATTTATACTTCCGTTGCGACGCGACAGTGCATTTTTGTGTCGCGCGACGCGAATTGGCGTTTATAGTCTGTCGCGCGACGCGTCGTGCGACGCAACTATAAACGACATGGGGAAAATTGTTCGCCCTATAAACGTAATTGCTTCGGGGCCCATTTTCGGTCTCTGGTCGCGCAACGCGTTGTTCAACACGTCGTGTGACGCGACGGAATTATAAATCCCCCCCCCCTAATCACGGAATTTTTTGGAAAATTTTATTGAAAAAGCTTTTATTTTTGATTTTTTAGCCCAAAATACTGAAAATGTGTTTTTTTAACGTTACTCCCATATTTCAAAAATTGGCACTATTAGTTTTTTCCCTTTTTTGGTTTTTCCCTCTTACTTTTTCCCCATTTTTACACAAATTTCAAAGTAATAACGGGGGAAAATTGAGGAAAAAAGTAAGAGGGAAAAACCAAAAAAGGGAAAAAAAGTAAAAGTGCCCAAAAATTCGCCAAAAATCGAGTTGAACTCCGTTTTCATCGTCCGATGGCTCAATCTAATGTCCTAATCACGGGAAAAATTCGTAAAAAATCAGAAGAATATCAGAAGAAAATCACGTTTCTCTACTTATCACGATTCCCCTTTGACAAACTGAACATAATGATATAACAGAAAAATACTCAACATGAGAAACTTTTTCTTATTTTCATTTCGAAATGTAATAGCTGGCATCGGAAGAGGCTCATGCCACGTCTAGAAGGTTCAATGGTGGTGCCGGATAGGACGAACGAAGTGCCTTTGGCCACTGGGCAGAGCCCATAAGTGAGTCTCGAATACATCGCGTCAGTAGATATCGATTCGTTTCAAGGACGCATTTCACCCTCAGCCCGCGGGAAGTGCCCTCGGTCCGGACAATAAGGTAATAGAGAAAAAGAGAGAGAGAGTGCATGCATGTCGCCTTCTGGCGATATTCCAACATTTTATCTGCAGGCGTCATTTTCTAATGGCTTGAAATGAAAAACAGCTTTTGTTCTTAAATTGAAAAGAGCACGATTTGTCTGTCACTCAAACGTCTTGTTGAGGATCTTTCCGACAAAGAACGAAGCCGATAAAACGATGATGCATTCCGACTAATTGGGTTACCGAGATTAGCACCGACAAAATCCATCATGCATAAAAATGTTGGAGCGCAAATGGATTCTCAAGGGAAATTCTTTAAATAATCTAATCCTAGCCAAAAAAAGTTGCGAAACTTATTTCAATTTGTTATACGACAATTATGTAGACAGGAAAGAAAATAACAAAAGTTTACCATGGAATGTGCTCTCGAAATGACGCGAATCGAGTCAACGGTTTGTACGGAATGGCGGATTACAAAGAGCGATTTTTAAAACTCGTCGACAAGATGAAACTTTGGTCGGTTTAAAAATGGTTGTTTAAGCTACTTAGACGACTTCGAATGCAAATCTGTTAAAGGATCAGTCCATTCGGAAGAAAACATGAATGAAAAAATTATATATTCAAAAGGTTCATGAAAAATGGAACATTTGTTGGTTTTACGGCATGTTCTGAATCGTTGTAGTTTTTGAAAACTGTTCATGTTACACAAACTTTTGAATTTTGAATCGATTTTTAAAATTTTCATAAAATGAAAATTGTAGCATTTTTTATAGCTAAATGAGACGAACAAAATGACACCAAAATTGTCCAATTTGAAAATTGTTTTGGGTTATTGAAACGAAAATTATGATTCAGAGTTTTCGTTTCAATAACCCAAAACAATGTTCAAATTGGATAATTTTGGTGTCATTTTGTTCGTCTCATTTAGCTATAAAAAATTGCTACACTGTTCATGTATGAAAATTTAAAAAATCGATGCAAAATTTGNAGCATGCCGTAAAAACAAAAAATGCTTCATTTTTCATGAACTTTCAGAATATCTAGAAATAATGGCAACTTTTTTCCGCTCGGACTGATCCTTTAACCTGTTCAATCAAGAAAGGAAATAACAGTTGAATTAAGAAATGAATCAAATTGAAAATATGTCAAAATAAAACCTTTTATAATGTACTTTTATATATTACTCATTTGAAAAACAGGATCAATCAAACAACTTAAGCGTTCAAATTCAAAAACTCTCTAAGAGGGAAAGACGAACAATTATGTGACGAGGATTGTGTGGGCGCACACACAGGCAGCCGATTTTATCTAGTCGATTTATAACCGCATATAGAAAGAGTAAAAGTGGCTAAGGAAAAAAAACGATAGATACGTGGCACGTTTCGGTGAGGAAACAGTTTCCGGTCGATGAATGACGTGAAAATAAATGAATAAATGATGGAGCCAGCGGGATGACTCATGATTTATGGGAAAATTCTCAAGCGTACTCTAAAAACATCAAGCAACAACAGTGGTCGATCAAAGGACCAACTAGTCCAGTCATCGCTATGAATCGTTCGGACGAAGAAGGCACAACTTTTTCCGACCTTTATCCCAAAAATAGCGTGGCTGACCCTATCAATGAAACATAAAAAAGTGAGAAAATCCATGCGTGGTTCCGAATGGCTGGTCGTTTCAATTTCATTGAGAAAGGACGAACTTTGTCACCATGTGAATTCTATTATGCATGAGAAAGAGACTAAACGGCCTGAAACNGGTCGTTTCAATTTCATTGAGAAAGGACGAACTTTGTCACCATGTGAATTCTATTATGCATGAGAAAGAGACTAAACGGCCTGAAACAGAGATTTTTTCGTCGGTCCTCTGGTTAACCAACCTAAAACTGTTTACAAAGTTGGTTTCCCAAAGATGGAAAAAAATCGCACGTGCTGGTTTGTGCCAAAAATATAACCGTCAATTTCACGCATAATTGAATTTCGAAATTTTGTTTTGCAAGAAAAAAAATTGGGAGATTGAATAAGGCTGTTTTTCCATCAGCACATGTATTTCAGGTTTTCGTTTCAATACACAGACTTTGTACATGTTTTCGTTGTAATACACAAACTTTTTTGAATTTTTTGCGGAAAATCCATTTTTGCATCGATTTTTTGAAATTTTCATAAAATGAACATTGTAGCAATTTTTTATAATTCGTCAAAACGAATAAAATGATATCAAAATTATTCAATTTGGAAATTGTTTTGGGTTATTGAAACGAAAACATGAATCAGGGTTTTCGTTTCAATAACTCAAAACAATGTTCAAATTGGATAATTTTCGTGTCAGTTTGTTCAACTTTTTTTCCCACTCGAGTGGTCCTTTAAGAGGCGCAAGTTTCGAAAGTTTCGTCTATGTATTGAAACGAAAACCTGCTCAGGCGGGAATTTTTTTTGCCTGCCAAATTTTCAATTGCCTGTCACTACCTTTAACTAAAAAATTCCGTCAAATTCGTGTTTCTCATAGCCAAAAAAACAGGAATCAACAAAATTTCGATGAAAAAAATTCTGATACTGGCTTTTTTCCGGATGAAACACGTGATGAACATATAAACAGTAGATGAAATTTCATATGTAGGCTTTTATTTGCATAAAACAGCTCACGGGGTCTTTTTTGCTCATTTACAATAATAAAAACAAATAAATATGCTCGTTTACATTCTGCGTCATGAGAAGAGAGGAAAAAGTCGGCGCTCCACCAGGGTCCTCAGATTTTGAAAAATTCGATTTTTTATGAAATTTCCATTTTTTGGCTAAAATTTGCAAAATTTCGACCCCCTGTTGAAAAAATTTCGGCAGGGGATTTGTGTTGTAACTTTTTGAAAATTCGACATTTTATCGGGTTCAATTTGAACTCGATTTTTATGCGAATTTCAAAATCTGAGAGCCCTGCACTCCATAGTGCAGTGGATAAGGAAGTAGACCGTCCAATCTGACAAGTTAAAGGACCAGTCCACTCGGAAAAAGTTGCCATAACTTGAATAGATTCGTAAATTTCATGAAAAATGAAGCATTTTTTGTTTTTACAGTAAATTCTGAATCACTAACGTCTTCGAGAGAATTGTGTTTGAAATTTTGATTATTTATTGCAACGAAAACCCTGATTTTCAATAAAAGTTGTTTATTGACACGAAATCATTATTCAAATAATCAAAACTTCAAACGCGATTTTGCTCGATGTCGTTTAGCGATTCAGAATTTACTGTAAAAACAAAAAATGCTCCATTTTTCATGAACTTTTCGAATATCAATAAAACATGGGCAACTTTTTTCCGAGTGGGCGACTGGCTGGAGACGAAAGAGTGGACGAAATCCGCTCCGCATAAACCTATTTCCGACCTTGAGCAATACAATGCTTTTGGCATTATCGAAAAATCTTTCAATTCCAAGGCGATGTGAATTTTTTCCGAAAATGTCCATTTTAGGCTTAAAACCCATAAAAAAGGCCAATAGACGAAATTTAAAGGTTCAGTACACTTTGACAAAAGTTGTTTTTTTGTTAATTTTCAGAAAATTTCAATCATTTTGAGCATTTTTTGCAAAAGAACCTATATATGAAACTTTGCAAAAAACTGCATCAGTGGTGCAGTGGATATGATCTAGTCCTTGAACCAAACGGTCTCAGGTTCGACTACCACTGGCGTCGAATTAATTTTGCCAACTTTTTCCTCATTGATATAAACGCGAATGAAGTGTGGAACTTTTTGAGCTGTGTATTGAAACGAAAACATTGGACTTTCATTTCAATACACGGACTTTTGACGGAATCGATTTTTGAGAAAAAAGTTGGATTTTGAGCAAAATTCGATTTTTGAGAACAAATTCAAAAATTTCCAACTTCATTCGCGAAAAAAATGTCGCCAATCGACTCAGCTCGCCGAATGCATCAAAATGAGTACCATATCATGGGTTTTCCCATGTCCGAGTGGTTAACGCACTGGCCCTTCACTCAAAGGGCGCGGGTTCGATCCCACGCCAAAAAGTCATTTTTTAAATTTTTTTGTCAAAAGTCCCCCCCCCACATGATTACGTAATATCTGGATGACCAGATATTACGTAATACCCCCTATCCATATTTTAAATTTTTTAGCGTTATTAGCATCATAGGTCGGTAAGGGGGGAGCCTTCCCCTCCCGTGACCCACGCACGCA
Organism: Acrobeloides nanus; assembly: GCA_900406225.1. Lineage (NCBI taxonomy): Eukaryota > Metazoa > Nematoda > Chromadorea > Rhabditida > Cephalobidae > Acrobeloides > Acrobeloides nanus. The sequence goes on from OZJO01009200.1 coordinate 19,654, forward strand.
CGGACCCAAAATTGAGGGGGGACCACGCATTGACGCCGCCGAACATATGAGGTGGTCCATAAAAATTGGGTGTCAGAAGACTAACTCAAGCTAAAAAAACTTCTTTTTTTGGTGGAGATGGTGGGGACCACCGCATCGGGGGTCCCCTCCCCCCACCTTGCCGACCTATGATTAGCATAAACTCGCTATAAAAACATCGTTTAATCACTTTTTAGCGCTCAAACTTGAAGAAAAAAACACTTTTTCGAGTGACTTCATTAAGAATCGAGCTGTATTTAAAAAAACATAAGTGGAACATAATTGAGGGGAAATTCGCTGAATGTGGAGGAAAAAACGACCCCCTAGAAAATGACATCGTATGATTTGGATGCGTATCGTGGAAAGAATCGTCCTCGAGCCAGCGCATTCATCTTGTCGGATCGAATTTATCGCTTTTCAATAAAAAGCATTCGTAGTGGAGACAAGTGTTATTGTAAATGGCAGACGAAATTCGATGAATCATTTCGGTCTGTGGTAGTGATGTAAAGTGATATGTAGAAAAAGCCGTGACCCCAGTCATACTTTCGAAAAAACAAAAAAAATGAAAACATCTATTCATNCTTTTCAATAAAAAGCATTCGTAGTGGAGACAAGTGTTATTGTAAATGGCAGACGAAATTCGATGAATCATTTCGGTTTGTGGTAGTGATGTAAAGTGATATGTAGAAAAAGCCGTGACCCCAGTCATACTTTCGAAAAAACAAAAAAAATGAAAACATCTATTCATCTTCTGGGGTTCAAAATGACCAATTTTTACAAATTTGTGGATGGCTCAGCAACACTTTTAGATCAAAATAGTCAAATATGACGCATTTGGTGGCATTAAAAAATCGTGACTAGTATTAGATCACGATCCCGTTTCGAAAATCCCGAAATTTTTGGAATTCCGTCCCGAAAAAGTTTACCAAAACCTGATCCCGTTCACAAACCAGCATTTTTTCTCAAAAATCAAATTTTGCTCAAAATCGAGTTTTTGCTCAAAAATTCAATTTTTTAATTTATGCACGACCACGCAGGGATGCCACGCACGTCCACGACGACACCAAAACCGAGCGCCGATAGGCGCTCGGTCTCGGTACTAAAAAATTAAAAAGCGACACCGCTTGTGAAGGATGACAATTGGAAAAGCAAGCAGCTAAATTTGATGCGATGAAAAGTCAACATGACAATGTTTGTATTTCAGGATTACGCGTCGACTAACTGCTTCATCTGGCGCCATGTCCGAAACACGAGATTCGTCTCGAGTACTGCGCGCGATGATAGGATTTAGAGAGGAGTTCCGGCCAATGAAAAGAAGCAATCCATTGAGAGAAACACCTAGTTTATTTTTCGTCTAACACATAAAACATGCATGTCTGTAAAAAATTGTGTAGTCATTGGTATGCGAGTTTAGATTTTTTATGAGAATGTCCCCCAAAAACTTGTGTGAGATCACAATTTTTGTATGACGACCAATACGTCTCCCGCCCAAAAAAGTCTTTGATGGCGTTCGTGAACTTTATACGAAAAAATTGGGAGCTACTACACAATGGGGGGGGGGCCACCCACGTGAAAAAATTTTAAAAAATTTATTCTGAAAATGACCCCTCTAGAGGTAAAAACATGCGGGAAATCCTAATTTGACATTTTCGAAGCGGAAAAACGCTTCCCTGATTCAGGGAAGGCCTGTGTTCAAATAATCTACATACTTGAAAAAACTCGTAAAATATAAATGCATATAATTCAACTTATGCAAGAAAATATCAAAATGACAATATGAAAAATAAGAGATTTAATAAAATGAGCTTAGGATTGCCTCAGTGGCACAGTAGGTTGCGTGTTGCCCAAAAGGTCGCTGGGTTCGATACCCAGCTTCGTCACTTGGTTTTTGCCCAAAAATTATCAAAAAATCGTAGCAAAAAACCTTTTAACAGTGATGAGAAATAGAATTGTCAAAATTGAGACCAATTTTTTGGGCAAAAGCCAAGCGACGAAACTTGGTATCAAACCTGCGACCTTTTGGGCAACAGCCAAACACGCAACCTACTGCGCCATTGGGATCACCTCGTCCCACAACCTTAAATTCCTTATCATTTTTTTTCTCAATTTTGACAATTCTATTTTTCATCACTGTTAAAAGGTTTTTTGATACGTTTTTTTACCTTGTCGGGGCATCACTAGGCTATCAGATTATGTTCAAATCAGTTCTCTACCTTATTGTAAAGGCGGAGAAAAGTTGCTTTAAAAACTTCAAACTGAAAAATGCGCCAATCAGAAAATGCGAATTTTGAATAGTTTTATAGGATATGAAGCAACAGAATCATCTGAGCTCTCTCCTACAAAAAACCGCATCGAAAATGACCGATTGGATGGCGAGAAACCTCCAAATCAATCATAGTCCCAACCTACTGAGACACGTTGTATATGTTACCGTTTTATTTGAAAATCGACGCCTAAGGGTCACCACAAGCACAGCACAAGCTATCGTATGAAAGTACGACGGCCCCACAAGCTATCGTACGAAGTCATCGTACGATCGTAAAATTAACGTAAAAGTACGACGAAATCGCCACAAGCTGTCGTACGATCGTACGACGAAACTCGTACCATAGCTTGTGGCCATTTCGTCTGTTGTACGAGTGTATTTTACACTCGTACGATGACTTCGTACGATAGCTTGTGGCGACCCTAACGCATGAAAAGCGACACATAAGCGCATGAAAACGATGCTTAACCCAAGAAACCTACCTGCCTAAGCGCCCAAGCCTTAGCCTAAGCCCAAGCTTAAGCCTAAGCCTTAGGCCTAAGCTTAGGTATCGATTTTATACGCTTAGGCTTAGGTCTAAGGCTTGGGCTCAGGCGCTTAAGCAAGTGGGTTTCTTGGGCTTAGGCATCGTTTTCATGCGCTTAGGCGTCGATTTTTAGATAAAACTGAATTTTCAGATAAAATGGTAACATATATATGTGCAATCCTAAGCGAGCCTAACCCGTTCGAATAAATACAGGGCGATTGAAAAAGTTCAATTTACCAAAAATACCAAAAGAACAACTCTTAACAGTATAAATACCTTTAATGAAACGTATAAAACACAACGCCGGGGGAGGGGGGTTGGTGTTAAATTGAAAGGAGACAATATTAGCTGAGCAGCGGTGCGACCGCATAATGCTAACGTAATGACTGAACCTTTCTTGTTCAAGCTCTTTTCCCATCCATATTCTCTATCAAAACATTACACTGTTATGGCTTTCATTTTATCTGATATGTTTTTTATTTTTTTATATAATATGTTTTTCATGTTATCTTTTTTGTTGTATTTGCTTGCTCGATGCTATCTCCGACGACAATACGTTCGATCTTTGCAGCTTATGACGCCGACTAATATGACCGCCTTCTCAACAAATTGTGTTGGATCACTGGAGAAAGACCATTTATCTCAAATCACAATCAAGCTTGTACTTTTCGACCATGCTTGTCGAGAAAATGAAATTCGCAAAAGTTCAATAGGGCATAACATGCTCTACAAAATGGCACAAAAAGTTTCAAAAATGGCGAAAAAACAGCCGTCTTACGACAGTTGTACGGTGTTTGGGCTTGGGTTGACGGTACCTACCCCCAAGGGACAAACAATGAAAATTTTTGTCTTCTTTGAACTTTTTGGAGGTTATGGTGCTAGGTTGGGTTTACCTTTGTCCCCTTTACGTTTTCGAAAATTTGCCAAAAAACATTTCAGTTTCTCGACAAAATTGAACTTTTTTCGAATCACCCTGTAAATAAAAGCATGTATAAAAAACAACATCTATGGAATATGTGTAGATCGAACATGATTAGACTTATTGTCGTATTGAGACTTAGATAATTCATTCGAGTTGGGATGAATGCAGAAGATCTTCTTTAGTGTACAGCTTTTCTTACAGTGATGTTGCACGGGTGAATACAATTCGCTCATAGCATGAGGATTTTGGATCACTTTTAGAGCACCCCTTTGACCGGTTGTCGTTGATTGGATAGCTCCGATACAGCCTAAAACTTACAAAAATGTGTTTATGGAAGCTCCTGTACCTAGAACTCCGTGTCCAAAGACATAATAACACTCCCGTGTAAAGGAAGTGGTGTCCACCTTTTGGATGATCCATCCTTCACGCAACAGCTTGGATGCATATTCTTCACATTGTGCAATCGTGCTCAATCCATCAACATTTGACTTTAACCATTCGATCATGTCCTCACCTAAAAACATCATAAAGTACTAGGTCACCCGTACGACCCCCGTAGGCCACCCATACGACCCCGTAGATAAACTTTACGGCATTTTTTCAACCCGTAGTGTATGTAACACGCATTAAAAACTAAATTTGTTAATTTATTGAGCATTCTTTGTTCATTTTTATGCAAAATCGTCGTATCAAAATTTTCCATATGAGCACTTTCAACATGCCCAAGTTGAGTAACTTAGTTTTTAATGCATGTTACATACACTACGGGTTGAAAAACGCCGTAAAGTTTATCTACGGAGTTGTATGGGTGGCCTACGGGATACCCATACGACCTCGTAGATAAACTACGGGATCACGGGGGTCGTACGAGTGGCTATGGGGTCGTACTGGTGGCCTATGGAGTCACGGGGGTCGTACGGGTGGACTACAGGGCCACGGGGAGCGTTCGGATGGCCTACAGAGTCACGGGGGTCGTACGGGTGAGCTACAGGGCCACGGGGAGCCGTACGGGTGGCCTACGGAGTCACAGAGGGTCGTACGAGTAGCCTACGGGGGGTCGTACTGGTGGTCTACGAAGTCAATGGGGTCGTACGAGTGGCCTACGGGGCTACGGAGAGCCGTACGGTTGACCGTATGGTTGACAGTGATCAGCACGAATCCGTACGATTGACGGTTGACAGTAATCAGTACGGATCCGTACGGTTGACAATTGACCGTACGGTTCAACTTAGGAACACATCCAAAATAGTTTTTGGTATAAAAAACTACCTCGAAACGCTACAGAAGAATCAACCATAAGCACTTTAGACTTAATTCCATTGACTGGATCAGCCATTGCCGAGACAACCGATTTCAAATCCGCATTCAAATCGAATTGGTAATGCGGCAGACGAGTAGAACATAACGATGAAGACCTTACGGAACTACCAATTCCCGATGAAGGCCATGTCGGTCTTACAGCTGGAGAAGGATTTTCAACACCTAAATAGTGCATTAAAAAAATTCGATTTTTTCTACCTTCCGGAATAGCTGGCATAAGTCCTCGCATCATATTCGTATGCATGACCCACATATTCGTGTCAATGGGTCGGACGGGCTCATTCGGTAAGCGAAAACTTGTACCAGGCTCGCGTTCACACTGAGCAACAGTTAGCTTCAATATAGAAGATTTTTTTGCCTTGTCTCTGAGGATATCGACTGCTTGGTCATTGGAATAGTTATCCAGTGAAATATCATTCACTTCGACTATCATATAGCCTTCTCGAATGCGACCGTCCAAAGCAACGAGAGTGTCTACAAGTAGTGCTTTAATACACACACATCTCGTCTCTGAATCAGGGACAAGAAAGTCTCTGAATCAGGGACAAGAAAATCCTTGAATCAGGGACAGGAAAGTCCTTGAATTAGGGACAAGAAAGTCCCTGAATCAGGGACAAGAAAGTACTTGAATCCGGGGCAGTAAAGTCCCTGCATCAGGGACAAGAAAGTTCTTGAATCAGGGACAGGAAAGTCCCTGAATCAGGGGCAAGAAAGTCCCTGGATCAGGAACAAAAAATACTAATTTTTTTCAGTAGTGAGTAAGAGTGTATGCTGAAAACGATCCAATCAGTCTTTTTGAACGAAATTCATGTTTTCGTGTCAATATACAGACTTTTTCAAAAAATTAGAGTTTTTCAATGTTGCATCTCTTAAAATTACAATGTTGATATTCGGCTATAGAAGTTGATTTTTGGTAAAATTTTCGAGAATTTTTCTAGTCGGGAAATCGATTGTGCGCATTGTTGAGGCATGAAAAAATTTCTCGAACCCTGATTCAGGGAATAGAGAAATTTTTTCATGCCTCGAAAATGTGCGCAATCGATTCCCCAACTAGAAAAACCCTCAAAAATTTCGTCAAATATCGACCTCTATAGCCAAATATAACTTGAAGATGCAACATTGAAAAACTCAAATTTTTTGAAAAAGTTTGTATATTGACACGAAAACATGACTATATATAATACTTGGCTCAATACGCGATATATAAACTCCAACATCTTCGCCAAGTGAATTCCTTTCGCCACGCACAAATAAGCCTAGAGGAACGGGAGAATTCAAATGAAACGAGACTGTGATCAAATCCAATGAAAGCGAAATATCCGTTAGAGTACTATCAGTCATGAATGACATATTTCTCAATGGTCGGCGACGTTTTTGACGGCGTTGGTGATGGTGCTTCTTGTGGTACTGCATCGAGACACTAGTAAACTCTGAATCTGTTACTCTAAAAGAGGATTTTATAGTCAAAAAAATTTTTTTTTGCTACCACGAAACTTTTTATTGAATCAGGCAATGTGTACATTGAAACGAAAAGAAACGTGGATATAGCTTTTTTGGCATCCCTGCGTGGTCGTGTAAGAGAAAAATAAGGATTAGTACTAATTAATCCTGATTTTCTCGCTATACGACCATGCAGTAACTACAAATACTGCTAGTAGCTACAACTACTATTACTAACTACAAACTACAGCGACTACTACTAACTACAACAGCTACCACTAACATCTAATACTAGCTAGTACTAATCCTGATTTTTTAGCCATACGACCACGCAGAGATGCATGAAAAAAGCTATCCAAGTTTCTTTTCGTTTCAATGTACACGTTGCCTGATTCAATAAAAAGTTCCGCGGTGGCCAACAAAAAAATTTCGACGAATTTTTCAATTTTGATGCAGTTTTCAATTTTTGAAGATTTTTTCAATTTTTCACGGATTATTATAAACATTAATTTGAACATACTGAGACTCGTCTTCTGTAACAATACTATCTTTCATCATACGGGAATCGGGATAGAAGTTGGTATCATCCATACTGCCTAAAAGGTTGGGTAAAATGAGGATGGAAGAATTGTGTGTTACTTACTTTCATCATACCGGTCTTGGTGTCGGGTGTAAAGAGCCGGAGTGCTGAGGATTTGTCGACGCTGCGATCTAGCATGTGGATCAAGCCGCTGGAAAAATGGAAATAACAATAAAATTTCTGAGGTTTTGAAAAATTTGGACAAATTTTGTTTATAAAATTTTTGACGCCAAAAGCTTACCGATGCAAAATTGGCGAAAGAACCACGATTTTCTCTTGCACGAGTAAGGGTGGCTTGTTCGACTTGAGTTAACAAATAAAGTTCAAACCGCCCGTTTGATGACATTTTCAAAGGAGCATCTTCGTCCAAAATTTCCTCTTTTACCTCCCTAAAAAACATTTTTTTGCTTTAAAAGATCAGTCCACTTGGAAAAAAACACTACGAAAAAATGATATATTCGAAAAGTTCATGAAAAATGGAGCACTTTTTGTTTTTACGGCATGTTCTGAATCGTTGTAGTTTTCGAGGAAATTGCGTTTGAAGTTGACGATTTTTGAAATCTGTGTATTACAACGAAAACATGAGCACAGTTAAAATTCGTCTCTGAATCAATAAAAGTTGTGTATTGACGCGAAAATTTTAAAAAAATTTCGTTTTCATAGACTTACGAAAACTGCCAAAAATTTTTGAATTTTCGCGTCAATACACAACTTTTATTGATTCAGGGACGAATTTTCTTTCATGTTTTCGTTGTAATACACAGATTTTTCAAAAATTTCCAACTTCAAACACGATTATCTCGGCAGTGATAACGATTCAGACGGTTACCTCTACACCTTTAGACCAAAGAACAATACTCTATTCAAAAAGTTTGTGTATTACAACGAAAACATGAGCAGTTTCAAACGCGATTATCTCAAAAACTACAACGATTCAGATCATTCTGTAAAAACAAAAAATGCTCCATTTTCATGAACTTTCCGAATGTATAACTGTTTCATAGTGTTTTTTTCCGAGTGGGCTGGTCCTTCAACATTTAAACTTACATTCCAGTGGCTGGCTCTAAAACTTTCTGATAGAATTTGAAGTGTTTATGGCTGAGGACATCTTTGAAGTGATATAAAGTGATTTTAGATGGTGGCACAGGGACTTCTGTCACATACGGGGTTGCTTCATTATCCTTGTAGTAATAAACTTTTGTTGTAAGGGGTTCGTGTTCTTCATCCATCTTTTCTCTTATTGAAATAAAATTTTAACTAAAAACGATATATACTACATTTCCCATAGGACTCGCGTGGCGCAGTGCAAATTATGACTTAAGCACTAACGACCGAAAGTTCGACTCCCGCCGGTGTCCAATTGTTTTTAACTTTTTTGCCTTTTTATTTAAAAAAAAGAAAGTCGGTATTTTTTATAACTCGACGAGACGAATAAAACGATACGAAAATGATCAAATTTGAACTTTGTTTTGGATTATTGAAATGAAAACATGAATCAGGGTTTTCGTTTTAATAACTCAAAACAATGTTCAAATTTGATCATTTTGGTGGCGTTTTATTTGTTTCAATGGGCTTAATCGGCCTCTTATATCAGGCACGTAGCGAGCAACCAGGGCTCGAAAAGTTAGGTGCTAGCACTCGCACCCAAAAGTACCCACTTGGTGCTAGCACCCAGCACCCAAAAGCACCCCTTGGTGGGTGCTGATGGGTGCTAGTACCTTTTCGGGCCCTGGCTTGAACACATCACTAATGAATAGGTGCGTAAAGTTGATTGAAATTTTAAAATATGTTTTCGCGCAATTAAAAAAGAGTTCAAAAAAAATTGGCAAAATATGTAAGAAAAAAGCAATTCATTCAACAAGGTTTTTATCGATAAGCAAATAAATAAAGACCTTATCTATTTACAGAGAGTTAAAAAAGTGCAGTTTTGTGATTTTGGGGGGTCGAAAAATTTGTTGGGACCGGTAAATTTTTTCAACTAAAAATAACCCATATAAGGGTAATTTTATGTGGGAAATCGATTACGCGCATTCCCAAAGCACGAAAACACTTCCTTGACCCTGATTCAGGGAATGAATTCGGTATATTGACGCGAAAATTGAAAAAAATGTCTATTTTTGTCCTGAAAACATCCATCTGGGGGTAATTTTATACGGGAATCGATTGCGCACATTTTCTAAGCATAAAAAAATTATCTTGATCCTGATTCAAGGAATGGAGTTGGTGTATTGACGCGAGCAATCGACTCTCCGCATAAACTTACCCCCAAATGGATGTTTTCAGGGCGAAAATAGAAATTTTTTCGATTTTCGCGTCAATACACCGAACCCATTCCCTGAATAAGGGTCAAGGAAGCATTTTTATGCTTCAGAAATGTGCACAATCGATTTCCCGTATAAAATTACCCTGAGTCATCTTTGGTTTAAAAATTTTCCGGTCCCAAAAAAATTTTTCGGGCCCCAAATCACAAAAATGCACACCTTTAGAAACCAACATAATTAGAAAGCACATTTAGCAATTATTAACAGAAAATGCCATAATTTGGTAGCCAACAAACGCATGTCAAACGATTAGCGTGCCATGGCCGGTTGTGCAAACGGTCGATCGAAACGGAAAGAGACGCACTAACTTCACAGGTGCAGAAAATTCAAAACCGAACAACGAGTCTGTCCGGTCAGTCAATCTTCTAGAGTGGTGGTGGACGCGACCAACTAGAGAATGGCCGTTCAATAATGGCACCCACGAAAAACAATGCGTAATGATCGCATAAAAAAAATAATGGATTTTCTTTCTTAGGAATCTTTAATGTGTCTATTTGACTATTTATGAGTTTTAATCTTTCTATTAGTTATATTCATATCGATCTGCTATTGATCCGTTTTTGTTGTAAAATTTATATAGAATATTTTATGCAGTATAGGATAAAGAACGATCTATTTACAAATAAATTTTAAAGATTTTCAAATAAAACTTATACAGTCGAACCTCGATAAGACGCCCCCCCCCCTAGTCCCGTTACCAGGGAATTATATTTATTTTTGCATTGAAACTATTTAGGCTTAGGTTTCTTAGGCTTCTTAGGCCTAGGCTTAATCTCAAGGTTCTTAGGATTCCTAGGCTTATGCTTCTTATGATTCTTCGACTTATGCTTAAGATTCTTAGGCTTCTTGGGCTTAGTATTCTTAGCCCTAGGCTTAATCTTAGGCTTTCTTAGGATTCCTAGGCTTAGGCTTCATAGGCTTAGGCTTCATAGGCTTAGGCTTCTTAGGATTCTTCGACTTATGCTTAAGATTCTTAGGCTTCTTAGGTCTAGGCTTAATCTTAGGCGCCATTCCGTTGCGTCGCGAAAGTGCATTTTGTGTCGCACGACACACAAATGCACTGTCGCATCGCAAAAGAAGTATAAATAGCGCCTTAGGCTTTCTTATGATTCCTAGGCTTAGGCTTAGACTTCATAGGCTTAGGCTTCTTCGACTTATGCTTAAGATTCTTAGACTTAGGCTTTCTTAGGATTCCTAGGCTTAGGCTACTTAGGATTAGTATTCTTAGGCTGGGCTACTTGGGAGGCATAGAATTTCTGCTAAAGCTTAGGTTTTCTGCCTAATAAAAAAAATTTTCTCATTACAAATTCAAATATTTTCAATGCAAAAATAAATACCGTTTGTTCCCAGGAACACTTTTCGGTGTAAAAACGCTTCGATAAGACGCCATCTTATGGCCGGTCCCCAGGGGCAGTGTCTTATCGAGGTTCAACAGCATAATGTTAGCATCGGCTTCTAATAATAGAAATTGGGTGGACAAGGACATCTGTTCGTACCCATATTGACTTGATTGTTGGCACGATTGACCGTTTTAAGGATGCGAATAGTGCTCACTATCTATTGGAAGAAGGTGTTTGGAAAGTCGTTTCGGTGTGGTGTCGCCAGAGTGCGCCGCATCGCATGACTTCAATTCGCTGACAGAATCTAAAAAAGTTACAAAATTAAAAAAAATCATCACTTCTATGGCAAAACCAAATCTTTGAATTAAAAATGGCAAATTTGGGATAAAAATGTGAGGGGAAAGAAAAAGTGTTGTTTTTTTAGACCAAAATATGTTATTTTCTCGAATTTTCGCGTCGATATACAGCTTTTTTGAACCCGAAGAATTTTATAAATGTCAAATTCGGATTCCTCGCACATTTTTATCCCAAGAGAGGTCGTTTTTAGACAAAAATCGCATTCTTGCGACTTTTCGCTTCAATACACAATACACCTTCCCTGAATCAGGAAAGCGTTTTTTCGCTTCGAAAATGCCAAATTCGAATTCCCCCATGTTTTTACTCATAGAGGGGTCATTTCCAGAAAAAAATTTCACGTGGATGACCCCCTTCCTATTGTGTAGTAGCTCCAAAAATCGATATGAAAATTAAATTTTTCACCAAAAGTCTGAGTATTGAAACGAAATCCTGCTCTGGAGGAAAAAAGTGCACAAATCGAAAAAAGGCATAATTTTCAAAAAATCATATCTCCGCGAGTTTAAAAGCTTTTTCACTAATTCCTTTTGTAAAAAATTCCTCAGGATTCCAGCTTTCAGGATTGGTGTCGCTCGAAGAAATTCGAACTAAACTCAATTGTTGGCAAATGTTTGAATATAAGGAAAATTTCAAAAATCGTAATTTTCAGTATTTTTGGGCTAAAAATTCGAAATTAAAAGCTTTTTCAATAAAATTTTTTTCTAAAAAAAATGGCTTGATGGGGGCGTTCGAATAAGCTCTTGTCATTTGAGTGTTATTAACTTTTGAGATATTTGGGTGAAAAATTTTTTTTAAAAACCCCAGTCTCCGGTTTTCCCTTGCCCGGTCAACTCGTCCCCAGTTTTTTGTTGTTGAAAAATCCGGTCTCTAGTTTGAATTACCATCAAACTTACATCTAACAATGCTATCTCTCCCGGTTGGATGATCGGGCTCAAGAAATGGCTTCTTATCCAATGATTTTGAACCGCATCTGCCATTCTTAGTTGGTTTGGTCGATTTGTCATAGATGAACAATGCCAGATAAACCCCGTTGAATCCGAACTGGAAGTAGTAAAGAACCTAAACTTTTAAGTGTTAACCATAAAAAGTTGGATAAAAACTAGAAAAAATGAGCCGATTTGGTGGCGTTTTTTAAAATTCGCATATTTTACAATTTTTAGGGGTAACACTTAATTTTTTGATTTTTACAAAATTAAAAAAATAATATTACGATCGTGTTCCCCATAGTCGAAGACCCTCGGAGTACAAAAAATCAGCCGATTTGGAGAATTTTTTTGAAAATCGAATTTTTTCAATTTTTATGGGGGTAACCCAAACGGACGGACGGACATACGGACGAACGGAAGGACGCACGGACGAACGGACACAGAAACCGATTTTTTATATTCATGATTACAAATACCTGTGAAAATATTCGAACTAGTAAATAATGGTCATTAAAATTGTCCGATTGGACAAAGCCCAAAATCACCGCCAACCGGTTGATATTTTCGGGTGCATTTAAAACAACGTCGACCAAGGCTATAATTAACCAACGCCACAAAGCACGTCGTTTCTATAAAAAAACTGTTAGATTTTTTGGCAAAAATGCGATTTTTGGAAAAAAAATTTAATTTTTTGTCCAAAACAGGGGGCGAAAAGGTGCCATCACCCATAACCCACCCATCACCCAAGGCGAATCACCCACTGGGTGATGATGGGTGATAGTGGGTGGTTCACCCAGTGGGTGATGGGTGATAGTGGGTGATTCACCCATTGGGTGATGGGTGGGTGAATTTTGGGTGCTATCACCCATCACCCAGTGGGTGATCACCCAAATCACCTATGGGGTGAATTCCCATCACCCAGTGGGTGAATCACCCACAATCACCCATCACCCACTATCACCCATCACTCACTAGGTGAATTACCCACAATCACCCATCGCCCACTATCATCCATCATCACCCAGTGAGTGATGGGTGATTGTGGGTAATTCACCCAGTGGGTGATGCCACCCACTGGGTGATGGGTAGGTGAATTTTTGGTGCTATCACCTATTTTTTCGCCGGTGGGCCAAAATTCGATTTTTGGAAAAAAATTCGATTTTTTACTTATTTTTGAAGTCAGATTTTCTGATTTTGAACAAAATGTTCTTGACATCCCTGGCCTCATCTCTCTGTGTAACTCTTAAATACACATTACCTTATGCAATTGTGGACAATAACTTTTCCGCATCCCACTTGTCCATTTCGAATCTGAGTCTCGAAGCATTGCATATCGACAGAAGACGGACGAATCAACGAAAATAATCGTTGCCGTAGGAATAACAAAAGACCAAAAAATCTCGATAAACAGGAATACTCGGTTTGAGTTAGGCCAGAATGGTAGAAAGTTGACTTGTGAGCAACCTTCCTAAAACACGTATCTTTAGACATTGTTCGAAACGAACAAAAAACTGACTCCAGGGATATGGACAACTGCTATTAGCAGCCATATATTCGTTATAGATGCGCCGCCAAGGATTAAAAGTAGCATTCGGAGAGGGAGTTTCCATAACTGTACATACATTAATGGGTGATATACTGAGAGGTATCTGAAATTTGTTTATAATCTTTTTTTAGTTAATAAAACTGTTGTCGTTAGTGGTTTTCTACATTTGTACTCGCAGAAATAGAAGAAGAAGCGGAAAAGCAGAAAAAGCAGAAGAAGAGGAAGAAGAAGCAGAAGAAGCAGAAGAAGAAGAGAAGAAGTGGAAGAAGCAGAAAAAGCAGAAACAGAAGAAGCAAAAGAAGATACAGAAGAAGTGGAAAAGCAGAAGAAGCAGAAGAAGTGGAAGAAGCAGAAAAAGCAGAAGAAGAAGAAGAAGAAGAAGAAGAAGAAGAAGAAGAAGAAGAAGAAGAAACAGAAGCAGCAGAAGAAGCGGAAAAAGCAGAAGAAGAGGAAGAAAAAGAAGAAGAAGCGGAAGAAAAAGAAGCAGAAGTGGAAAAAGCAGAAGAAGCAGAAGAAGTGGAAGAAGCAGAAAAAGCAGAAGAAGAAGAAGAAGCAGCAGAAGAAGAAGCGGAAAAAGCAGAAGAAGAAAAAGAAGCGGAAGAAGCAGAAATAGAAGAAGCAAAAGAAGATGCAGAAGAAGCGGAAAAAGCAGAAGAAGAAGAAGAAGAAGAAGAAGAAGAAGAAGAAGAAGAAGAAGAAGAAGAAGGAGAAGAAGAAGCATAAGAAGCGGAAGAAGCAGAAACAGAAGCAACAAAAAAAGAAGCAGAAACAGAAGAGGAGCGGAAGAAATAGAAGCAGAACGAAGCAAAAAATGAAAATTTTGTCCTAATTGCCCCCTCGTGTTTTTTCATTCATCATTTTTTTCATACTTTCCCCCTAGAGAAACCCTATCTACGGCACTGGATCACCCTCAGAGCTCATGAGTGAAGTGCAGAAGCTCTTCTTCAAAAATCATTCGTTACCTTAATGTAGACATAAGCAGCCAACTCCATATAGAAACCGAAGTACTGACATGCGTCGAGAAAATGATTGTCTTACAAATGGCAGTATGCATGGCAGAAGTAAAGTTGAATGTATTGAAGGAAAGCACGTAGTGAACACAAATCGAAAGCAGACTTATAAGGTCGGCTACAGCCATTGTGAACAGGCATACTCCAATACCATTGCTAAACTTTTAAGATTACTTGCATATGGATTATGTACTTTGTTTTTGCCTTTCTGTCAATTTTTAAACATAGCCAAATTTTTAATTATTTTTGGCACTAGGACGGAACGTACCTTACCGGTAAGTTAGGTGCTGAATGTAACTTACGGTAAGTTATGTCCAGAATCTAACTTACTTTTTTTGAAAATTTTCAAAGTGTAATAACTTTTTTGTCTTAAGGAATTTTGACATGGGTCTTGGACATTTTTTAAGATCTCGATGAGACCTACAAAAATGCCCAAGACTCCATATCAAAATTCCGTAAGGCAAAAAAGTTATACTTTGAAAATTTTCAAAAAAGTAAGTTAGGTTCCGGACATAACTTACCGATAAGTTACGTTCAGGACCTAACTTACCGGTAAGATACATTTCGTCCGAGTGCCAAGTAGTGTCACATTTTGTAACTTCCGCCCTAGTGCCTTATTTCCTGGTTTAAAGGGAAAATTTTTTCATCACATTAACCAACTTTCTTTTTGAAAACGCCATTTTTGTTGTTTGGCTCTTTTTATTGAGTTTAACGCCCATGCTAGTTAAATTCCTCGAGGGATATTAAAAATTTTTTAACAATTGAATTATGCATGAGCCTTATTGCACTCTTGTACATGTCCTCTTATTTTCAAATGAAACAACAAACAATTTTTTGCTATAGAATGACTAACAAACGTCATGAATATAAAAAAACCTATTCCTATCCGCACATCAGTCCGTTACCGCGAGATCTCGGGAACGGTAAATCGAATTGACATGCGGTCTTTTTAAAAATTAGTAGATAGGGGGTAGGTGTGCAGGAAACAAAAAACCCTCATACTTTTATCTTATCGAAAAATCTTTTAACAGTAAAAAGTTATGACCATTTTTCTTTAAAACTTAATTTTGATCCCAAAAATCACATTTTGGGCTCTATCTCCTCATAGGGGTGTCGGCAGGAAAAAATTTTGCCGGCTTTTTACTACCCCTACCATGGGTAAAAAATTGGCATATGTTTGAGCGAAATTGGGGAAACCAAGTTGGGACAGTTTCCTTGTTAGACGCGCCTGGCGCGCGAAGTGCGCTAGTTGCTTGAATTTTGCTGTGTGTAATTAATACCAAATTTACTCTTTCCTCTCGTTATACTTATTGACGTCAATGTTTCTCAGCGGTAAATTTAACATACGGCTTCTAACAAAAAAAACTGAATGCGCATGGTCATACATATGAAGTAGGCGTCTTAGTTCGAGGAATATGCCCAGCAAATTGCTCCTCATGAGGTCTGCATAATTTAAACAATTTTTAAGAAAGCAAAAACGTTTTATAGGAAACATGTTCATTGTAGCACAAAAAGCGGAACTTTGAAGATATAAAAAGCGGAACTTTGAAGAAAACTGGTTACTGTGTCAGTACATAATCAATTAGTGACGGTTTCAGGGACTAAAAAATTTTTCCTGATCCACCTACCCCAGGAAAATGAAAATTTTCAGATTTCGTAATATGGTTTTTCCATACGGGGAACACGACTAAGAGTGTTTTGAGTCATTCCGGAATGATTTTGACCAAGTTTTGGCGGAAACACAGCCTTTGTAAGGCAGGGGTACGAAAAAGCAGTGATGTCCTCAACTTCAAAATGACGTAGAAAATTTATTTACAGGATTTTATCTTCCAAAATCTAATCGATTGTGCCCCAAGTATTCCTCTAATAAATAGTTTTTAAATTAGGCTAAGGGTCCTGAAAAACCGTTTTGAGTGAGCAGGCAGGGGTCAAGAATCCTGTGCTCCTACCACATTAACTCATCTATAACATCTGGAGCCACACGTGTACAAGTGGGTCTTCGAAAATCCGATCCGATTGCACGACTAAAAAAAACACATCGCGCTTCGCGAAATGTGTTGTTCATGGCCGCACGTCATGCACGACCTCCTCTTCTCAACCCCTTGAGCTATCCACGACCCCGAGTTTTCGTTCGAAGACCCTAAAAGACCCGTTGTACATGTGTGTCTGGAGCTAATCCGATTTACCTTAAATTGGGAGTTTTTACAACCGGGGAATCGATTGGTGATGGTTTCATGAGCTAAAAACTTTTTCCTGACCCACTTATCCCAGGATTTTATAAAAAGAATCTCATTTTGTTACGTTTTATTCCTGGTACGTACGGAACCACAAGATTTCAGGAACTGTGACTCGGATGCGGTCTTTTTGTAAAGTTAGTAGATATATAGGTGTGCAGAAAATTTAAAAAAATTGGGGTACCCCTAAAAAAATTTAAAAATTCAATTTTTTTCAATGTTTAAGGGTCTTTTTTCAAAGGGAAACATACCTAAAAACTTCTGAATATCTCTTGGCTAGTCGATGCATCCGGAACAGTACAAATATATTACAAGGAATCCCGAAAATTATCGCCACTCCATATAGAACATAGCCTAAGCCCATAAAAACAGCCACCAACATCGACGTCATGATAACAGATGATTCATCGATGTAACTCTCGTCTATGTAATCCAATTGCGATGAAATCGTTGAAGCTTTCAAATTAGAGTTCAAATACGAAGTCGACATTTTATGAGCAATTCTCTCGATATGTTCTCGTTTTCTTAGTTTATCATCTTAAAGCGCACAAATCCGATTGCTAAAATATAACTTGTTACTTGGTAAATTTGTTGGCATGTAAAAAAAGTTGTAGGTAGGCGAAAAGTCAGGTGAAAAAAGTAATTTTTGAACAAAGCTGTAGTCAACAAGAAAATGATTAAAAAGCAGAAAAAATTATCGTAGTTTTGAAGCTAGGTATTTGGACAACGAAATCGAATTAGTCTCGAGAAATAATAAATTCCGAAAAAAGTCCAAATAAAGATACACGATCAATATTCTATTAAAAAGGGTGAGAAAAAATTTTTATGAGATGAGAATTTTTTTATAATATCGAAAAATGTAGGCCTATTTTTTTGAATAATTATGTTCAAAGGTCTAATTTTGGTATCAATGCTCAGAAGGAAACTAGGCTTTGAACTCTTTGATTTCTGAGTGCTTATTATTTTTTGGTTGAGAGAAAATCAAATGAGAAAGAAACAGAATAAGCGCAAAAATAAGCGGAAAAAGTATGACACGAATTATCTAAAAGACTAGTCCGGTAGGGAAAAAAAGTTGTCATTTTTGGGTATATTCAGAAAGTTCATGAAAAATGGAGCATGTTTTGTTTTTACGGCACGTTCTGAATCGTTGTAGTTTTTGAGAAAATTGTGTGTAAAGTTGACGATTTTTGAAATTTCATGTATTACAACGAAAACATGAACGCGGTGAAAATTCGTCCCTGAATCAATGAAAGGTGAGTTCAAGAAAAATGGAGCATGTTTTGTTTTTACGACAACCTCTGAATCGTTGTATTTTTGAGAAAATTGTGTGTAAAGTTGACGATTTTTGAAATTTCATGTATTACAACGAAAACATGAACGTGGTGGAAATTCGTCCCTGAATCAAAATAAAAGTTGTGTATTGACGCGAAAATGTAAAAAATTTTTCACAAAAACCGCCAAAAGTGTTCAAAAATTTTCGAATTTTCGCGTCAATACACAACTTTTATTGATTCAGGGATGAATTTTCACTGCGTTCATGTTTTCGTTGTAACACCTTTAGATTAAAGAACAATACTCTATTCAAAAAGTTTGTGTATTACAACGAAAACATGAACGCAGTAAAGAAAATTTGTCCCTGAATCAATAAGTTGTGTATTGACGCGAAAATTCAAAAAAATTTTTTGCCTTTCATGTGAAGTTGGCGAATTTCGAATTTTATGTATTACAACGATTTTTGAAAGTTTGTGTATTACAACGAAAGTTTGTTTATAGTTTTTCCCTGAATTAATAAATTCTGTATATTGAGAAGAAAATAATTCGAAATCCTCGAACATTTAGAAAAAAATAAATACAGCATTTTTTATAACTCCACAAGGTGAATAAAATGGCACCAAAATTATCCAATTTGAGAATTGTTTTGGGTTATTGAAACGAAAACATGAATCAGAATTTTCGTTTCAATAATCCAAAACAATTTTCAAATTGCATAATTTTGGTGCATTTGATTCGTCTCGTCGAGTTATAACAAATGCTATACTTATTTTTTCTAAATGTTTATTTTCTTCTCAATATACAGAATTTATTGATTCAGGGAAAAACTATAAACAAGCTTTCGTTGTAATACACAAAATTTCAAAAATCGTCAACTTCACATGCAAGTGAATGTAAACGCCGTTGGAAAATTAGCCCCGCAGCCTTCATGTTTCCGGAGATACGCATATGGGCCATATGGCTATAATGCTATCTGTTTATCCTGGTTCAGGGTTTTCGTTGTAATACACAAAATTTCAAAAGTCGTCAACTTCACATGAAATTTTCTCAAAAACTACAACGATTCAGAGGATCACCTTCTTTACTACAGCTCGCATCATTTTTTTAATGCTTATCACCTTCTTTACTACAGCTCGCATCATTTTTTTAATTGCTTAAAAACAAAAATGCTCCATTTTTCATGAACTTTTCAAATGTGTACAAAAATGGCAACTTAAAAAAATTTTTGAACCCCCTCCTGCACACGTATGACAAGGCGTGCTGTTTTCCCACTTCATGGCATTGAGCCAAACATCAAGCAAGAATTACAATTCTGCAAATCACCTTCTTTACTACAGCTCGCATCATTTTTTTAATGCTTATTTATCAGACTATAAACCAACTTGATACTATGATCCTTCATAAGCGTACTTTGTTAGTGCCTGCATGTGCTACTCGAAATAAATGTAAGCGATGAATGCCCTCATTAAGGAATATAGACAACTATCTATATCAAAATTTTACCATCTTCGTATTTTTCATGCTTCAAATGCACAAAAAAGTAATCATTTTTGCTCGGAAATAAGAGTGGACTGTTAAAAAACCAGAATTTTGTCGTTTTTCGACGAAAAAATTTGCCAAAATTTAAAAAAAAGTGAACTATTAAGGTGCATTCAAGCATGTTGAAAAGTTGTTGAAAAATGTTTCGACTTTTCGACGGCTTTTCGACAACTTTTTCAACAACTTTTCAATAACTTGTTCAACATGCTTGATGCACCCTTAGGGAAAATTTTTTGCGACACATCGATTGCGCGCATTGAAAAATTCTGAAAATGCTAACTTAGCCATGAAATCGTCAATTTTTCGATTTTTTTCGCCAAGAAGACGGCAAAATTCCGATTCTTTTTAAGCCCACCCTGTACATCTGAAAATGAAAAAACACACACGTCAAGACTGCGAATCGGCACAATTGGAAATTAAAAATGGAATCATGTGCATTGCGCAGTTAATTAATTACGAACTAGCCTAAAAATAATGATCAAGCGTATTTAATATGCTTGCACACACACATATAAGAAATCTTGCTTACACACATGGAAGAAATCTCACCGCTTGTTGAACTTCCAAATAAGCAATTCTGGGAAGATAATTTCCAACGAAATTGATTTCGCTTCACGCCTCGGGGTGATTTCACAAAACGTACAAAATTTAAAAAAAACGTCAACAATTTGTCATGGTGACCAAGAAGGAAAAAAAAGGTCTTAGCAACTAACGTTTGCTTATTAAGACCATGTTGTTAAAAATGAATGAGAAAATAAATAGTGTCAAATCAGTGGGGTGGCATAATAACATTTCATAAAATGCGAAAATATTTATTGCTAGATTAACTTCGTTATTTAAAGATTGTTGTTCTGCGAAAAATTTTCACACCTTCTCTTATACAGACTCACAAGGAAAGTCCCTTTTTGAAAAAGTACCGAGGGCAGGGTTGGGAAATAGAATATCCGGGGAAATTGAATATCCAGATTCCCCGGGTTTATCAGGATAATCCTGGGGCAATCTTTTTTCCCAGAATTACTTGGTTTGAAAAGACGTTTCTCGATTTTCAAGCCTCGATGGTGCAGTGGCAATGCAGTGGCAAAGCAGTGGCTTCGTAGCCGCAAGGTTGTAGGTTCGAATCTCGCTTGAAGCTAATTAGGCTCCAAGACTCACAAGGAAAGCCCCCTTTTGAAAAAGTTTCGGGGCAGGGTTGGGAAATAGAATTATCCGGATCCGAGGAAATTGGATAAATCTAGATTCCCCGGGTTTATCAGGATAATCCTGGGGCAATCTTTTTTCCCAGAATTACTTGGTTTGAAAAGACGTTTCTCCATTTTCAAGCCTCGATGGTGCAGTGGCAAAGCAGCGGCTTCGTAGCCGCAAGGTCGTAGGTTCGAATCTCGCTTGAAGCCAATTTGACTCCAAACGAGATTCAAACTCCAAATTGGCTCCAAACGAGATTAAAACCCCAAATTGGCTCCAAGCGAGATTCGAACCCACGACCTTGTGGCCACGAAGCCGCTGCTTTGTCACTGCACTACCGAGACTTGAAAATGGAGAAACGTCTTTTCAAACCAAATAATTCTGGGGAAAAAGATTTCCCCGGGGAAATCCCAACCTTGACCGAGGGCACCTGCTCCACTCCCTTACCTACGCCATTGGCCGGGAGCAGCACTAACGCGCTCGGACAGGATAAGAGAAGAGCGTGAAGACTCCCGAGCACTTCTCCCTTCGAGCGAAGTAGTGCCTGCCGTAAAAGCAAAAAATGCTCCAAGTTTTGTGCTCTCTTTCACATGGCATCAACGTTGAACCGGCGTTACGACTAGAGTAGAATTTGGAGCGGTTAATCAAAGGGTCCCATGGTTCGGTGATACTGAGCTTGTCTCAGGTGCCCCTCAAGGCTGGTTCAAACCCCGCTTGAGGCCAAAAGATTTTGCCTAGTAGTAACATCCTCTTCGGATGGTCAGAACTGTTGCGAGTTCTTTCAACCCAGCTTATAGGGGGCATACGGTCCGAAGTAGCCGGTTCTCTAGAAAGCTCAGCATTACATCAAGATCCAAAAATAGACTGGTGCTTTAAAAAAACCAGCTGGTGTTCCTCAAAAATTTTTTTCAGATTCTCAAAGAGCCTGGTCGATTTGGGTTACCTACAAAAAATCATAAAAAAAAAGATTTTTTTACTGTTAAAATGAAAAAAATTCGTGTGAAATTATAAGCAAAATTAAAAATCCGAATTTCAATGTGAAATTGGTTGAGTGCTAGTGCTCCCGAATTCGATCCAAAGGTCTCAGGTTCGAATCCCATATGCGTCGATTTGATTTTGCCTCAAAAAATATGTTATCTTAAAAACGCTATAAGTCAACAAATATCAATCCTTTTTTCGTGATTTTTTGTAGATAACCCAAATCGATCATGCTCTTTCCGAATCTGAAAAATTTTTCGACAAAAAAATTCTGTGTGACTGTATATAACAATAACAAAAGGACAAAAAACTATTCAAAATAAGTGAAAAGTTCGTGATCACCTTCAATTTGTATAACAAACAATACAATCAAACCTCTCTAATCCAACGCATTCAATTCAGGCATACAAGATGGCTACTCCCGAATTGATTTTCTTTTCATACAATTTCACTATTGCTGGTCGAAATTCAGCCATTTTTGCTATGAAAAAATAAATGGATGTACACAAAAGAGCAAAAAAAAAATAATTCAAAAAAGTGCAAAAACATCTTCTAATAACAGCTAAAGGAGGATATTTTGAATAATTTTTGTTGTTTTGAAATAAAATTGGGGACCGATCGCTTTGCGCCCGGAGGAGAAAAGAAGTTGTATTTATTACCCGTACTACAGAGCTCCATCACGGCCTATACTAATCGATAGGGCTCGGTGAGAGAAGAAAAATGACATCAAAATCATGGGGGTACCCTTCAAGGAAAATTTTTTAGCCACATATCATGTTTTACGTTGAAATTTAATGACATATATTAAGAAGACTATGTGGCCGAGTGGCGAAGACTGTCGGCTCGTAAAAATTTCTCTCAAGTTCAATTCCCAGGATCCAAAAGATTTTGCCTTTGACAAAAAATTTAAAAAATAAAAAAATTTTTTAGTCCCATATCATGTTTTAACATAAGATGATAATGCAATTTTATCGATATGTAAGAGGTTATCCTCATGGCCGAGTGGCTAAGTCTCTCGGCTTATATAAATTGCTTGTAGGTTCGATTCCCGGCCTTCGGCCTTGTCACCGAGTACAGCTCAGCCTCGCTCCGAATATATGTGTTTCTAATTTTTTTGGCGGGGGCAAAAACATTCGGTTTCTGTTAGGAATCGAACCTGCAACCAATTTATATAGCTGAGAGTCTTAGCCACTCGTCCATGAGAATAACCTCTTGCACGTCGATAAAATTGCATGATTATCTTACGTTAAAACATGATATGGGGCTAAAAAATTTTCCTTGAAAGATACCCCATGCTTTTGATGTCATTTTTCTCCTCTCACCGAGCCCTGTCGATTGGTATAGGCAGTGCTGGAATTGGACTTAAGGTGACGGAGATAACACAAACAGACAGATGGACAGACACACATCGTGCGTTTAATGTAGTAGGAAATATTATTTGTTATGAAAATTCAAAGTGATCACGAAACTATAAAGCAAATGAAATGTCCTATTTTTGGAAATTATTTACACTCTCAAAAATTTGACTTCCCTCATGCATTTTAAAGAAGATTTTCTATGTTTACGCCACGTAATATACATAACTAACAAATATTGGTACTACTCAGCATTAGCTGCAGCAAATGACAAGGCTATATTTCCGAAAAAATTTTTTTCATCAAATTTTCTTAAAAAATCCTATATGGGTTTTTCGATACGGAGAATCTAAAAAACGTACTCTCGATGTGTGAAAATTCGAGTAGCCCCATTGTACCTGCAAAAAATCATAAAAAAAAGATTTTTTTACTGTTAAAATGAAAAAATTCGTGTGAAATTATAAGCAAAATTACAAATCCGAATTCCAATGTGAAATTGGCTCAGTGGTAATGCTCCCGAATTCGAGTCCAAAAGTCTCTGGTTCGAATCCCACCTGCGTCGATTTGATTTTGCCTCAAAAAGTATTCAACGCTGGCAACACAATCTAAAAGTCCGTGCTATCCAACAACGCTATCTGTGGGAAACTAACGCTAGCTGACAACGCTATCTCAGGGTCTGCGCTATCCAACGCTATCCGTCGAAAACCAACGCTAGCTGAGAACACTATCTCAGGGTCCGCGCTACCCAACGCTATCTGCGTTGATTTCCGACAGATAGCGCGGATCCTCAGAGCTAGCTGTCGGAAATTTCCGACGACTGCAACGCATTTCCGACATTGGAAATCGGATTTCCGACAGCTAGCATTGCTTGATTTTCAATAAAAACGTGTTTATTGAAACGATTGGACATGAAGCATAAAATTTTATTGGTTGAGAAGCATAAAATTTGTCTGTAACATGACCAATCGTTTCAATAAACACAACGATTTTATTGAAAATCAGGAAAAGTTAGACATTTTTGACAACTTTGTGACAACTTTTTTGACATGCTTGAACGCAGCCTAACATCTGAAATTTCTGATGTCAAAAATATTTCCGACCACTGCAACGCAAATCGACGGTTAGCGTTGCCTGATTTTCAATAAAATCGTGTTTATTGAAACGATTGGTCATGTTGCAACAAATTTTTGCTTCTCGATCAATAAAATTTTATGCTTCATAATCAATCGTTTCAATAAACACGATTTTATTGAAATTCAGGCAAAGTTAGACTTTTTTGGCAACTTTTTTGGCATGCTTGAACGCAGCCTTAGTGCGCAGAGCAACCATAATTTTTTACTTTCTAAATAAGCTATACACAGCCATATGAGTAGCAAATGAAATAAATTATTCCCAAATTTTTCTATTGCTTTTCAACCTTTATCTTTGAGACCAGAATAGGAAATATGAAAAATTGCGCACATGTCAAATATCAATAGATCAAAACGTCACAAAGTATAAACATAAAATATATATAAATTTATACTTTCAATGGCCAGTTTTTTCAGGATCTCATTAAGGTTTTTTTACATAAAATAGTCTTCCACTTGTTTACGTTTCGGACTACTAGCAATTAGGCAAGTTTTGTCTTGTAATTTTAAGAAAAGTGAGTTAAGAACAAAACATACTCTTCCTAGAGATCCAACAGTGACCGATGATCTGTTTTGGATTATGGTATTTATGGAAAGAAACCTTCAAAAGAAATATCAAAGTTGGGCCCTAGTCCATTGGGAAAAAAGTTGCCCATTTTTTGTTGATATTCGGAAGAAAGTTGATGAAAAATGGAGCATTTTTTGTTTTTATGGCATGTTCTGAATCGTTGTAGTTCTCGAGAAAATTGCGTTTGAAATTGTTCATGTTTTCGTTGTAATACACAAACTTTGTTGGAATTTTTTTCGGAAAAATCGATTTTTAAAATTTTCATGAAATGGACATTGAGCAATTTTTTATAGCTTTTTTTATAACAAAATGACACCAAAATTATCCAATTTGAAAATTGTTTTGGGTTATTGAAACGAAAACATGAATCAGAATTTTCGTTTCAGTAACCCAAAACAATTTTCAAATTGGATAACTTTAGTGTTTTTTTTGTTAGTCTCATTTAGTTTAAAAAAATTGCTACAATGTTCATTTGATGAAAATTTAAAAAATCGATGCAAAAGTCGATTTTTCCGCAAAAAAGTTTGTGTATTACAACGAAAACATGTACACAAATTCAAAATTTCAAACGCAATTTTCTCGNCGATTCAGAACATGCCGTAAAAACAAAAAATGCTCCATTTTTCATGAACTTTCCGAATATCAACAAAAATTGGCAACTTTTTTCCCACTGAACTGCTCCTAATGTATTTTTAAAAATTGCCCCTTCCTCCTTTTTCGCTCATTAGGTGTATAAAAATAACCTAGACTTCGAATTTGTGGCGACACTTTTTGGCGTAAGCCCACCCCCCATTGTGCGACTTTTCCAGACACATTGCCACTTAAGTAGTAAAGCTACCAGTCCTTTTTAAAGATACAATTGATTAGGTTTCTGAGTCTCAGGAGAAAAAAATAAGGTTGTTATGAAGAGTTAAAATTAAGAAAAACATGGCAAGAAAATGATTTTTTGAAACGAAGCTATTGTTGTGCACACATGTAGACTAGGGGGTGTTATATTCATTTTAGAAAAAGGGGGCAGCAAATCTTCAAAAAGGAGGAAGGGGCAATTTTTTAAAATACATTAGGGGGCAGAGGCATCAAAAAGGGGCATTATAACGGGTGCGTCCCTAAGTTGAACCGTACCGTCAACCGTACGGATCTGTACTGATCACTGCCAACCGTACGGGCAACCGTGAACCGTATGGTCAACGGTACGGCTTCTCGTGGTCCCGCAGGCCATCCGTGATCCGTAGGTCAACGGTACAACTTCCCGTGGCCCCACAGGCTATCCGCGATCCGTAGGTCAACCGTACGACTCCCCGTGGCTCCGTAGGCCACCCGTGAACCGTACAGTCAACGGTACGGCTTCCCGTGGCCCCATAGGCCACCCGTAATCAGTAGGTCAACCGTACGGCTCCCCGTGACCCCGTAGGCTACCTGTACGGTCGTACGGGTGGCCTACGGGGCCACGGGGAGTCGTACGGTTCACGGTTGACAGTGATCAGTACGGATCCGTACGGTTCAACTTAGGAATGCACCCAATATCCCTAATCTAGACTAGACTGATTCTACTTTAAAGGACTAGTCTACTTTTCTAGACTGACTCTAATTTAAAGCACCAGTCAACTTTTGCATTTTTGATGGCATGTGATAGAGTACAAAATTTCGAGCATTTTTTGCTTTTACGGCACCAATTGACAATCTAACGGTAAAAAGTTATGAGCGAAACAAAGTTGCGAAAAAACATTTTCAAATGTGTTTAAACATTGAAACGAAGAGCTTGTACGCAGGCAAAATTAAGTCTGTTTATTGAAAAGATTTAATAAAACATGATAAAATTCAAAATCTTGATAGTTTGGGAAAAATACATAGAATAAAGTTTTTATAACTCACCGAGACGAATAAAATGACACAAAAATGATTGAAATTTGAAAAAGTTTTGGGTTATTCGGTTTTGAAGTAAAAAGATCTTCATTTTGATAAATCCCAAGAATGCGAAAAGAAATTTTTATAAAAAAACGCAAAAAATAAGCTATCGAGAAAAATTTTAGGATATTTCGAATAATTGGATGGCTATCGCATCTTAATTGAAGATGCAATTCTACCCTCAGGCTCATCAAAAACGACCCCCGTTGGTTTTCCTAGTACTAATTGCCTTATTTAGGAACCAGGCTCAAGAGAGCCTTAAGAATAAAACATCAAACATAAGAGGGGGAAGAAATGTGCGAAATTTTAACAAAGTGCAAATTTATCCGCAGGTCGTCGAAATTTATTCTACGAATTCATCATTCTGTATTGTCTATAACAAATCATATTTTTAGATATGGTACAAAGAGTTTTTGAACCCATAATTAATACTTCATTTTTATATGATAGAAAAGTATGAAAGAAGTTCATTAGGCCTATACAGATGGACAAGGAACATGAGAGGGAAGTGATATGGTTTGTAGGCCAAGAATAAAACATCATTCATAAGATATCATCTATTAAGAGACGTTTTATTGAACACTCGGACTTGAAAGGGCATAGTGTTAAACGGTCCGACTGCGCTCCAAATTGAATTTATTTAGTGAGATTGACGCATGGGAAAATTTTTAAAAGTCGTTTCGAGTCAAAATTCGGGTTCTAAAAAATTCAAAACCTTATTCGAAGTTCAAAAACCCGAATTTACGTTGAATTTTTGATTTTTCTAAACTGTCTAGAATTATCCTAAGTAATTTTTTCGGCCAAAATTTTAATCTGACCGATGTATTTCAACACGGAGAACATTTCTAGCGTGGTTTCGAAAAAATCCGGGAAAAATTTTTTTCGAACCCTCCTACTGTGCCCTCTTGTAAAAATAGCCCAAAAATCGAAGTTTCTCGGATTTTTCGAAACCATGCTAGAAGTGTTCTCCGTGTTGAATTACATCGGATAGATATAAATTTTGGCCGAAAAAAAATTATATAGGGTGTTTTAGGCGAGTTAGAAAAATCAAAAAATTAACGTAAAATCGAATTTTTGAGCTTATAATAAGGTTTTGAATTTTTTAGAACCCGAATTTTGACTCGAAATGACTTTTAAAAATTTTTCCATGCGTCAATCTCACTAAATAAATTCAATTTGGGGCACAGTCGAACCGTTTAATGCAATGTTTGAACTCCTGAGATAGTGTCTCTTAAAAATTTTCGAATGAGACAATCAACGACGCAGTAAAAATTTTTGAGAATTCTTCCAAAATATGATTTTGATATGAAATCAACACTAAATTTTTTATCAAAATTCCTGAACTTTCGAAAATTTTTAATGGCTAAGCCTAAACCAGAGCCTAAAGCTAAGCCTAAGTCTTAGCCTAAGCCTAAAGCTAAGCCTAAGCTTTAGCCTAAAGCTAAGCCTAAGCCTAAAGCTAAGCCTAAGCCTAAAGCTAAGCCTAAGCCTAAAGCTAAGCCTAAGTCTTAGCCTAAGCCTAAGCCTAAAGCTAAGCCTAAGCCTTAGCCTAAAGCTAAGCCTAAAGCTAAGCCTAAGTCTTAGCCTAAGCCTAAAGCTTAGGCTTAGCTTTTGATCTCATTTTTCCCCTTGATCCCCCAAGGGGTAAAAAGTGAACAAAATTTTTGGACAAATTTCAATTTTTGGTCAAAAATTGAAATTTGAGCAAAAATTTTTGGCAAACCTTTTGATTTTTGTTCAAAATTCGATTTTTGGACAAATTTCAATTTTTGGCCAAAAATAGAAATGTTGGCCAAAAATCGAATCTTGGACCTCAAAAAATCGTGTTTGTGTATTGAAGCGAAGGGATTGACACCATTTGAATTTGAACTGTATATTGAAACGAAAATTAAAAAAAAAATCAATTTCCACATCGATTTTTAAAATTTTCATTAAAAAACATTCGTCATTTTTATATAATTCTTTGAGACGAATAAAATGACACCAAAATTATTCAATTTGAACATTGTTTTGGGTTATTGAAACGAAAACCCTGATTCATGTTTTCGTTTCGAATTTGCGCATATTAGCTTTTTCGAAATATGCACTTTCTTTGCTCTAAAATTTGATTTTCTAAAAAATGGAGCGCATTTTACGCCAAAATAAAATCTCCAATGTTTTTTCCGCATAAAATTACCTCAAGTAGGGTGATTTTTGAGAAAATTTCGAAAAATAAACTTTTTCGATTTGAGATCACGTTCAATGCATTGAACGTGATCTCAAATCGAAAAGTTTATAGGTGTTCACGAACCCAGGGTGAGATAATCGATTACGAGGTTGTTTCTATAAAAAATGACTTTCAAGCCTCAAATAAATGGGGATAAAATTTTAAAAAATTGAAGGAAATTTAACAACTTCATCATTTTTGCTGCATAACTTCGTTAATTTTGCGAAAATTTTTTAATTTTTTAACGAAATCAATGGAAAAAAACTGGTTTTCGGGTCTCAAATACGAAGTTGGTACCTAGTTTTTGGCCTGATACGATGAAGTTAGGGGGGGGGGTGACACTCCCCATTGGTCAGGCATGGTTCAATGGGGTATAAAAGAAGCCAAAGTAGCTCCGAAAATTGTTAGATTCGGACAAATTTGACGCTTGCTTTATCCACTTGAGATGAGAAATAGTGTACAAACAAAATAACAGTCATAAAAGGAACATATGTGGATGGGAATTGAAGCGATTTCTCTGAAGACTTATATGGCATGGTATTGAATCGCGTCCAAGAAGTATCACTAACGTTGAAATTGAAAAGTCCAAGTGAAAGAAAATTTAAACAAAAAGTTGTGTTTAAACAATTTTTTTAGTGCTCAAGTTAGCTTCTCTTACACAAAATTTTCTCATTCGTTGGCTAGGCGGCACACCTTGGATTAATTCAATCATAGATAGTTTACTATAAGAGTCAGTCATAATCATCTAGTCATTTTCAATTTCGAAATCCATCCCAAATCGGCTTAAAACTTGTATAGTCAAAAAATTTTTGTTGGCTACCACGAAACTTTTTATTGAATCAGGCAATGTGTACATTGAAACGAAAAGAAACGTGAATATAGCTTTTTTGATGCATCCCTGCGTGGTCGTATGGCGGAAAAATCAGGATTAATAGTAGTACATTCATATCTCCGTTTTATGACACTTCCGTTTAATGACAGCGACCAAGCAGGGATGCCGGCGGGAAAATTTGGTATATATAGCAAGTTGATTTCTTTATATACCAAATTTTCCCGCCGGCATCCCTGCGTGGTCGTTATGTCCCCATCGAGTTTCATAAAACGGAGGTTTGACTGTAGTCAGTAGTAGCTTTTTTGATGCATCCCTGCGTGGTCGTACGGCGGGAAAATCAGAATTAGTTAGTAGTTAGTACTAATCCTGATTTTCCCGCCATACGACCACGCAGGGATGCATCACAAGCTATATAATAATCCACGTCTTTTTGTTTCAGAAACATGGGTACTTATATAGCTTTTTTGGTGCATCCCTGCGTGGTCGTATAGCGGGAAAATCAGGATTATTAGTAGTTAGTAAAATTGAGAAAATTCGAAAAATTGAAAAAAATCGAAAAATTCAAATTTTTCAATTTTTTCGAATTTTCTCAATTTTTTCGATTTTTTTCAATTTTTTCCAATTTTAAATTGAAAAAATAAAAAAATTCGAAAAAATTGAAAAAAATCGAAACAAATTGAGAAAATTCGAAAAATTTTAAAAAATCGAAAAATTCGAATTTTTCAATTTTTTTCAAATTTTCTCAATTTTTTAATTTTTTCCAATTTTAAATTGAAAAAATTGAAAAAAATCGAAAAAATTGAGAAAATTCGAAAATTTTTTTAAAAATCGAAAAATTTGAATTTTTCAATTTTTTTCGAATTTTCTCAATTTTTCGATTTTTTCAATTTTTTCCAATTTTTCAATTTTTTCCAATTTTAAATTGAAAAAATTCGAAAATTTTGAGAAAATTCAAAAAAATTTTAAAAAATCGAAAAATTCGAATTTTTCAATTTTTTCGATTTTTTTTCAACTTTTTTCAATTTTTTAACTTTTTTTCGAATTTTTCAACTTATTGGTACGTTTTTCTTTTTTGTAAGAAAAAATATTTTTCTACGTATTTTCTATATTTAACGAGCTTTGATATCCAAGATCCTATATGAGTACAAAGTAAATATGAGTACAAGTGTCGGATCACCTTAATCTTTTTCCTGGTTTGTTTGCATTAATGGAACCGCGCACCAGAGTCAGATGCCTAGATCGAAAAGTTCAATTATTCGTTCATGTTTTCGTTGTAATACAGGCACTTGTACTCATATTTTCGCTCTAATAAACATAAAATCGAATTTTTCCCAAAAATCGAATTTTACCAAAATATCGAATTTTAGCCAAAAATCGAATTTTGACCAAAAATCGAATTTTTTCTAGAAAATCGAATTTTTCAATCATTCGTTCATGTTTTCGTGGTAATACAGACACTTGTACTCATATTTCCACTATAAACCCAATCTCTTGTTGTGCATTGTTTTGTCGTAGACGCCGAACATTTTTTATCCAGAACCATTCTCTCCGAGATTTTTTTTCGAACGAACAACACACAAAAAATTCCATAGATTATGATAGGTGGCTTGTGAGTCGGTTGCATTCTTCTTTGCACTATGTCATCCTAAGGGTGTTATATATATCAATTGTCTTATGCTCGTGTTCGCGCCTGGCTAGCTGGTGGCCTGCCATCTTCCACGGCGTGATCTTCTTCATCTTCTTTTTCTTCGACTGGCTATATGTTACACGTTGAAGCCCTCTGGTCCAGCCTGCAGTCACGGTCCGACTCTATTTCTTTCATCGCTTAGTCTTTCTTCGTCGCTTATTTTCTTGGTGGTACCAATCAATAATTCGTGCACATCTGAGAGATGGACGGATATCGCCTATTGCATCGAATGGCGCACATTCATTTTTCGGCGCTCGTTTTCAATCCCCAATTCATCGGGTGGCCAAGTGGACAACAAGAACGGTTATGCTATTTTGTGTTCGAGAAAAATTTTCGGAGCTATTGTGGATCAGAGGGTCACCCCAGGGTCAAAAATCGAAAAAAAATTTTTCTAAAATTTTAAAAAAATGATTTTTCTAGGGGTAACTTTATGCGAAAAATTGATTGCGCGCATTCCCGAAGCGTGAAAACCTTTGTTTCATCCTTAAAAATTGAAAAATACGTATTTTTAAATTTGAAAATATGGGTAAAAATACGTATTTTTCAATTTTTAAGGATGAAACAAAGGTTTTCACGCTTTGGGAATGCGCGCAATCGATTTTTCGCATAAAATTACCCCTGTAAAAGTCATTTTTTAAAAATTTTAGAAAATTTTTTTTCGATTTTTGACCCTGGGATGACCCCCTGGTCCACAATAGCTTCAAATTTTCTTGTTTTTTTTTAATATTTGGAACTAGTATAGATTATTCATCCCACTAACATGAAGTTTTTCGGAAAAATTTGTTTTCATTACCTAGAATTGACCCCTCTAGGAGTATAATGTTTTTTCACAGAGATTTAAAAAATGTGCCGTTACATGGCAAAGTGCAAGTGGCGCAAACTGCATGCATAAGATCGAGGGTTCGATCCCGCGCGGAGCCATTTCTTTTTGCAGTGTCCAAAATCGATAAAAAATTTTGCCCAGGGGTATTTTTAGCCCAAAAACACGAATTTTATGTTTTTATTACTCCAAAACCTCAGGGAATACGATTTTTTAAAATTTTTATGCAAATTGAGACGTTTTTGTAAAAATTGAAAAAAATTCATTTTTCAGAGGTTTTGGAGTAATAAAAACATAACATTCGTGTTTTTGGGCTAAAAATACCCCTGGGCAAAAATTTTTATCGATTTTGGACACTGCAAAAAGAAATGGCTTCGTGCGGGATTGAACCCTCGACCTTATGCGTGCAGTTGGATCCACTTCGCACTTTGCTATGTAACCGGCACTTTTTATTAAATCTCTCTGTGAAAAACGTTATAATTTTTATGCGAGGAATCTGAATTTCACATTTCCGAGACTTGAAAATTAACAAACGTTATAAATTCTGTTTTTCTATGCGAGGAATCGATTGCGCACATTACCAAACCTTCGAAACACTTCCTTGACCCTGATTCAGGGTATGGCTTGTGTATTGAAGCGAAAATAGGCTAACCCATAATCAGGAAAGCGTTTCCAAGATTCGGCAATGTGCGCAATCGATTTCTTGCCTAGAAAAACCCCCTTTTTGAAAAAATTTTGAAAAAGTTTGTATATTGACACGAAAACATGAATTACGCTTAAAAAGACTGATTGGATCAGTTTCCAGATGTGTCTTAAAGGGGTATAAATTATGGATTATTTTATGAAAAATCGATTGCACGCATTCCCGAATCGTGAAAACGCTTCCTTGATCCTGATTCAGGGAAGGGATACGTATTTACGTAAATAAATTGATTTTCGCTTCAATACATCGATTCCTTCCCTGAATCAGGGTCAAGAAAGCGTTTTCAAGGTTCGGGAATGCGCACAATCGATTTCCCGCACCCCTAAAAATGATAATTTTAGAAAGCATTTTTTCATAAAATAGTCCATAATTTATACTCCCTTTAAAAATTAGAACAATTCGTGTTCTTTTTTGCTTAACATGTATTGCCCATTCTATGAATTGAAAATCCATTT
>OZJO01009202.1:0-14364 GCA_900406225.1 Acrobeloides nanus
AGTGCCATTATTGTCAGTACATAATCTCCATTCGAAATTAGAATATTATCATTGTCATTCGAAGTTTCTGTTACATTGTTTTCGCCTGCTTTTATAGCAAAAGGATTCACAATATTCTGCCCAAATAAAGCGCATATCGTTATATACAGTGTTACAAAAATAATGAGGCATGAAAATAAGAAGTGAATCTATAAAAAATTTAATTTAAAAATGGATTCAAGTGACCCTTACTTCGCTATTTTTAATAATAGAAAAAAGTAATTTTTTAAAAAGGTTGCGAAAATTGCAGCGCTTCGTATTTGTGGGGCTCATTTTGAGTAGTTAGTAGTGATTCTGTATATAAATGCAAATCCTCTTTTTGCATTCACGAGGAAGGTTTCAGGACTGCGAAATCGATTTTTGTTTGAAACTGGTATAATATTACACTATCCACGTATTACAAACGGCGTATTGATTTGCTCGACTAAAATTTGCTTTATGGTATATTGACACGAAAATTTTTGGGCTCCACAATATCACAAATTTAAAATATTCTTCAATAACTTTCTTATTTAGCGCATTTGGTAATCAGCTTTCCTACCGTTTTTGGTGTCCAGGTTTGACCCCTGCTCAAGTCGAAATTTTTTTTACATTTTAATTTTGGGTTCGGGTAAAAGGCGGTACTTATAAAAAAACTGTCAGAATGATGTTCTTAACACTATGTAATGCTTATTAGCCATTTTTGAGTCAAAAATAAAAGTCTGTACCATGGATGTAAAAGGCGGTAACTTGGGTGTAAAAGACGATAACTGTTAAAAATCGTCAGAAATGCTAGCTAACCATTAAATATTGCCTATTAACTATTTTTAGGCCAATATTTTGTGCCAAACATACTTTCTAGACAAGTTATAATGCTAATATATTAGTTTTAAACAAAAATCGATTTCGCATTCCTGAAACTTCCCTTGTAAACTGAGCCGCTGACCTAATAGTTAAATTATTATCTTCTTCTGGTATATTGAAATTCTTTTGTCGATCTAATAAATGTTCCAGCGCTGACGTCAAAGCTGTAATTGTATCTGTCGCATTTTTCTCGGATTGACTACTATATTTTCTAGCGTTATTTATAAGAATATCCACAGGATAATGATTACCGTAAAAATTCTAATAGAACCCCATGGGGCTCTATTAGAAGGTGTTAATGATTGCTCTTTTAAAAATCGAGTTTAAATCGGATTTCTTCGAGCGACCACTTTTTGGATAGCTACTGTAGAAAGGAACGTTCTATAAAAGAAATTAGTGAAAAAGATTTTATTTTCGCTGAATTATGGCCCTTAGAATTTGAAAAGTTGAAAAAATGACACTTTTTTCAAAAAATCATATCTCCGTGAAATCGAAGTCATTGTCAATAATTTCTTTTATATAATGTTCCTCATAAGCTTAGCTATCCAAAAAGTGGTCGCTCGAAGAAATCCAATTTAAACTCGATTTTTAAGAGAATTTTTACGCTTACATGGGGTTCTATTAAAAGTATATTCAGGAATACAAAATTTTGAACTTCTTCTTTAGTTTATACAAGTTTTAAAATTTAAAAATGAGCAAGAAATAATTCATGAACATAAGTCGAATTATTTCCAAAAGTTGACAAGTCAAATAATAAAATTTTTCAATATCGGTAATAACCGAAACCACAAATAGACGAAACAAGTTTTTGGTTAAACAAGGAAGAATATGACCGAGGACAGCGGACGAAGTTCAAATATCATGTGAATCTTTTCGACTTTATTTGAAAAATGGTCGACTAGATAATAAATTGAGAAGGCTTCATTAAAATTCTCATCACCCCTTTCCCCAATAGACTTGTTACTTGGATGAAGTGAGGGAATAAAAATGGTTCATAGTAGTGATGCTCAAAGATACACAAAGTGACCATTTTGTCGCGGGCCTTAAATATGCTAATTTTGGGCATGATAAAAATTTGTTCGTAGTGACAAATTTGTCACCATGTATAAATTTTTATCGTACATAAAATTCGCATATTTAAGGCAGGCAACAAAATTGTCATTTTTGTAAATTTGAACATCACTAGTTCATAGTCTCTCCCTCAATAAACTAGATCTTATTATGATTGCCATTGGCTTTTTACAGGGCGTCACAAAAACTTTAAAGTTTTCAAAGGCGATTTTCTTCACCTTAACAAAATGTTAGAAATTTAATTTTTTAAATGAAAATACAGTGCCTTAATCCCTCTAATACATGCAAAAAACCGTATATAAAAATTATTTAACAACGGCGAGATATTTGACTTTGAAGTTAATAGCCAAAAATGAAGCAAAAACAAAATGACACACCCGGGAATCGAACCCTCGACCTTCTGGTTGCTAACTGAACGAGCTAACCACTACATCATATGGCGATGGTGTAGTGGTTAGCTCGTTCAGTTAAGAGCCATAAGGTCGAGGGTTCGATTCCCGGGTGCGTCATTTTGTTTTTGCTTCAATTTTGATTATCAACTTCAAAGTCAAATATTTCGCCACTGTTAAATAATTTTTATATACGGTTTTTTGCATTTGTTAGAGGGACTAAGGCACTGTATTTTCATTTAAAAAAATTAAATTTCTAGCATTTTGTTAAGGTGAAAAAAATCGACTTTGAAAACTTCAAAGTAATTTTTGATAATGTTAGGATCAACGGATTTCAAAAAATGTTTATCAATATTTATTCGGCCATTGTTCAGCTACCATTTAAAAAAACCGCATAGAAATTCGTTAGAGGGGCTGCGAGAACGACTAAAAACATTGATGTTGCAGACCAAAATGAACGCTCTGTACGTGTGTTACGGCCCAGTCCAATGATGTTTTGTGTACACACTTTGCGTGTATACTTATTTCGAATAGTATAGGTGTACACAAATCCACTACATGGATCTCAATCACAAAATCCCAAACTCAAAATCCTAAATCTCAAATTCTCTAAATCTCAAACCACAAAATCCCAAAACCATAAATAAAAAAAATTTAGGCTTAGGCCTTATGTCCTTATTTAATGATTTAGGATTTTGGAAATTTGGGATTTTGAGTTTGGGATTTCGTGATTGAGATTTTGTGATTTGGGATTTTGAGCAGTAATCATGGTTTCAAAATAAGGCCATTTTGTACTTTTTATAAAATTTGTCATGTTATTTTTCAATCCTTTATTATTTGCCACTGCGAATACGCAAAATTTTTATATTATATAATAAACAATCTATCATATTTTTGAATAGAGGTGACGACCGATTCGATGACCACGTTGCGATTCGATGACTTTCTGCATAAAATCCTTTATTGTAACAACCATTTATTCACATCTTTTCGTCAAGGCCAGTGTTAAAAATCGATAAAATCTACATAGCTCTTTTCAAGAATATCACCGCTAAAAATCAGCCTAAAATAATAGACGTTCATACAAACCATTCAATTTTCTCTTATTGATTATTCAATTGTTATGACCTCTAAAAATGTTATATACTTAACAATAATTTTTATAATTTTTGTAAGTCATGTATTGTCGGAAGTTTGTTCTTCAAGTAAGTCAATTTTAAATAAAAAAATTTTAAATTTTAGGCGAATATTGCCCTGATGGTTGGGCGATATTGAGAAAGAAAGATGGCGCGGCTCAAACTTGCGAACCCATAGTTAAAGATAAAAAGAAATGCCCTAAACCTTATATGTGCATAGCTTCAAAATGTGGGATCAGTTTTTGCTGCGTTAGTGAAAGTAAGATATTTTTTTGAAGTAAGAATTTTTTATTATTGAAATTTTAGGAATGAAGAAAAAATTGGATCAAATGGATGAAGAGAAGGAAGATGATGATGACTCTCAAGAATTGTAGGAATTTTGTGATCTTTGTTAAGGGTCCACACATCCAATACCCTCTCAACTGGATGTATCATATCTCGCGGTACTCTTGAACGTGAAGGACCCCAAATGTCATGATTTTTTTTTTAAATTTTCTTGGAAATGACCTCTATAGAGGTAATTTTATGCGGGAAATCTGTTAAAAGCATTCATGAAAACCCTTTCTTGAGGTTCAAAATTGCATATGGTCTAAAAATAGCATAAAATTTTTATAACAAAATTTCGAAAATAGAAAAAATTATTATTTTTATGCAAATTTTGAACCTTGAGAAAGGGTTTTCATGACCCGAGAATGCTTTTAACGAATTCCCCGCATAAAATTACCCCCTATAGAGGTCATTTTCAGAAGAAAAAATTTTTTGAAAAAAATCATGGCGTTTTGGGTCCTTCTCGTTCAAGAGTACCTGTCTCGCCTTTGTTATTCTGATCTCTAATTGTTAAACGTATCGTTAAAACTCGTTTTTTATACTTAAAACTTTATTGCTAACAAATATATACAGAAAATGTATAAGGGATCTTCCAGAAAGTCATGTAATCAAAAGAGGGGAGGGAGGGGTCTGAGAAAATATCACCAAAAATCACGGGGGAGGGGTTAAAGGAAAAATTACGTAATGTCATATTTTATCAGAGAAGTGTTTTTTCACTTCGAAAATGTCAAATTTCGATTCTCCGCATGTTTTTACCCTTAGAGGGGTCATTTCCAGAAAAAATTTTTGAAAATTTTTTCATGTGGACCCCCCCCCCATTAAAGTAGCTCCAAAAATGGCATTTTTGGTCAAAAAATCGTTTTTTGGGCCAAAAATATCCATTTGTATCAATTTTTGGTGAAAAAAATGGTAAATTATGTAATTTTGTGGGAGGGGTTAACCCAAAAATGACCAATTATCACCAGGGAGAGGAAGGGTGGGGGTATAGTTTTTGATTTTTTTTAGTTACATGACTTTCTGGATAACCCATAATAATAAAAACTATAAAAAGGTACATTTCATTGATACAGTATTATATCTGAAAAAATTGGTCCCTTTTTAGACCAGTTTTACTTCTCTCCATAATAATTCGATGAGGAAGCAAAAAACTGAAATTTCTTTATCATATAATTTAAAATTTAGGCAAGAACGGTTACTAGCAATAAAAAATAAACATTTGAACATATGATATGGAAAATATAAGGTTGTATAGAAAATTTCCTTTGAAAAGATACAATACTTGAGCGTTAGAGAATCTCTTTCGACAAATTAATATAAGTACCGAGAGCCGAGCGCTATGCGCTAGCGGATTTTCCGAGGATGGCTCCGAGCGGCACTACCTAGCGACGATCCCGTGTAAAAATTTTACGTATAATTACGCAACGACATTTGCGCCCCGACATATGCGCGCTAATAATTGCGTTCCGACATTTGCGCATCCGACTTGTAAAATATCTTTCAAAAAAAGTCGAAAATTTAAAAAATGGAAAAGGGCGCATAAGTCGGGATGCAAATGTCGAAGCACAAAAGTCAGAGCACAAAAATCGGGTGATCAAAAGTCGAGTGCGCAAGTGTCATTGCGCATATGTGAGGGCGCAAAAGTCCCCCCACCCGTAAAAATAGGGGTACATATAAAAAAGATTTTGTCTCAGATTTTGGTGTCAATTGTCTTCTCTCATCGTCCTCTATAACTTTTGTTTTAGCGTTAGCAGTTTAAATCTACCGTTCCCGAGAGCGTCCGTGCAGACAAATAAACATTACACGTTTAATTGTAGTAGGATATATAGCTCGTAATAATGGGTACTAGTCAAAATTGGGAACAAATTTTTTCACTCTTATATTAACTTTTCTTGTTCACCCCGTGTGCTTTCCCCTGCTTCGGACTAATTTTTGAAGGTTTACTTCCCAATATAGTCGAAATTTTTTTGGTTACTAGGGAACTTTTTATTGAATCAGGCAACGTTAGTACTAGATAGTACTAATCCTTATTTTCCCGCCATACGACCACGCAGGGATGCATAAAAAAGCTATATAAGGATCCACGTTTTTTTCGTTTCAATGTACACGTTGCCTGATTCAACAAAAAGTTACGTGGTAGCTGAAAAAATTTCGACTATATCTAGAGGTTGGGTGGGAGGAGAGGGTAGGAGGAGTAGAGGCAATATGCAGGTAGTATTGTGCTATTTAATTGAGGGAGGGTGTGTGGATGGATCGCCCTCTATTCTCAATAGATCAGTTTTTGCAAAATTTAGTCCTCAGTAAGACATTCCAACCATTTGGGCACTATATTTTGTGAAAAATTTAATGTTCAAAATAAGTCAACAACTTGATTAGTACCCCAAAAATGGACCATTTTAATTTTAAATACAAAAAACTCAATCATCCAAAAGGTTCACAGGTGGACTCGTACCATTTGCATCACCAACGATTGTAGTTCCTCGAACTCTTAATCGTGCAAAATCTTCAAAAACAATATCTTCGTCATCATTGTTTGCCTCTGGCCTATAAATTTTTCTTAAAGGGGGTAACCTTTAAAGTCAGATCTCCGAAAAAATTCAACTAATTTTTTTAGCAAATTTTGTAGAAAATACCCTTCTGGGGTAATTTTGATGCGAAAAATCGGTCACAATCTCGAAGCATGAAAATGCTTCCCCCGACCTTCATCCGTGAAAAATTTGTTAAACTATCTTCTCGATGACCATATTTTCACGGATGAAGGTCAGGGAAGCATTTTCAAGCTTCGGGAATGCGCGCAATAGATTTCTCTCATCAAAATTACCCTAGAAGGGTCTTTTCTACAAAAATTTGCGAAAATTTTTTTGAAGATCTATCTGTATAGGTTAACCCCTTAAAGTTTAAAAAAATGTCTATCTCCCTTTTCAAAAAGACAATATATTTCTTGCAAAAAAAGTTAATTTACTTGGGTGGGGTTTAAACTTTTTCAACATTTTTTTCCTACTTGAGTCTTCTTAAACTTTTAAACCACTTAAAATCTATTTTCTTAGAATTTGCTCAAAAATTAAAAAGTGAGAAAACCCCACCATATTTACATCCGCATTTTGTCTAAGGTTTCAAGCATCCTGCGTGTTTTGCTCTTCTTGCCTGAGTTCAAGCTTTTTTGTGGGCAGACAAAAGGCGCAGTAGGCACTTGAGAATGAGTAACATTAAAAGTAAACAAACATACGTTGCATCTAGTTGAATGAGATCAACGTCATCCACTTCGGCCGAAACTGCACTATTTTCTTGGATATGATGATTGCTTGTGGGATCCTACAAAATGAATGAAAAGTATTTGCTAGATGTGCTTTTACATTCATAAAGAAATTGGGAGATGATCTTTTTTCACATAACTTTTTCACACACATGACATATTTTTCTATTTTTGCTTTCCTTTACATGTGCAAAAGATCAATAAAATGTGATTTTGTACAGGGTGTTTCAAAAAACCGTCATTTGGTCATTCTTTGGAGAAAATTTTTCAAAAAATTTTTTTCTTCCACAATAGCTCATAGGGGTATTTTAATGCTAAAAATCGATTACGCGTATCGAAAACCCTTGAAAATGCCTTCCAGACCATGAAATATCCAATTGTCAAGAGATGAAATTAAAACTACCAAAAATAAAAAATCTTATATTTCATAGTCTGGGAGTCGTTTTCAAGGTTTTTCTATGCGCGCAATCTATTTCTCGCATAAAAATACCTCTAATGAGTCATTTTGGAGAAAAAAATTTTTGAAAAATTTTCGCCAAAAAATACAAGGTTATGTTACTTTATTACTATGCATGTGTAATTGAGACTGCCTAGTCTGTTTCATGCAATAAAAGTTATACCAGATGGAGGTTTTTTTTGGAACACCCTGTATAAGATGTTTTATGATTGAATATGTAACAAAAAATTTCCGGCAAAGATGCTATCAGCCTTTTGAAAATGAGCAAGACTTTACAAAAACAAAAAACTACACAATTTTTTGTACTTTTTGAAATTTTAACATTATACTATTATAATAGAATTGTCCACGCATAATCCAAAGTTCACAATTTCGTATAGCTAGTCTATTTTTGTATTTTGAAAATAAAAGAGAATTATTGTGACTCCCCCAAAAGGCATCATCCCATCCGCTCGAGTCTATTTTTATCTATTTTGGAGGAGGGGAATGCAAAACTTAACCGCAAATAATAATCAGCCGTCTCCGCGACGAAGCCACGGGGCGGTTACTACAGGGTGAGTAAAAAAATTGGATTTTTGGGCAGTATCACTTTTCGTACAATTGTCTTCGTACGGTACTTTTCGTACAAATACAAAAAGAGGGGGGGGGCAAAATTACTCGCCAAGGGGTCGAAAAGTCCTCGCCTAAGGAGCAATTTATGCGAGGATATACCGCCCCTTACGCGAGGACTTTTTCCCCCTCCCCCTTGTATTTGTACGAAAAGTCCGTACGCAAAATAATTGTACGAAGAGTACCGTACGAAAACAATTGTATGAAAAAGGATACTGCCGATTTTTGTGATGTTTTGGCCCCCGAAAATGTATTGTTCTAAAAATGAGCCCTCTAGAGCAGTAGCGTATCTAGGATCAAATTTCAGGGGTGCGAGAGTGAGGGGGACAACATAAGGGGGGACCATTAAGAAAAAATTTTCATTTTTCAAATTTCGGGGGTGCGGCCGCCCCCTCGCACCCCCTGGATACGCTACTGCTCTAGGGGTAATTTTATGCAGGGAATCGATTGCGTGTATTCCCAAACTCTGTAAATGTTTTCCTGACCCTGATTCAGGGAAAAATTGGGTTTTTGAAGCAAAAATTGTCGTTTTTTGCATTTTCAAAAATTTAATTTTTTTCTTTGAATCAGGAACATTTTCAGGGCTCAGGAATTTGTGCAATCGATCAAATTTACTCCTAGAAACATAAAATTATCTTTAGAAAAATAAATTTTCGGGTCCCAACAAATCACAAAAATCCACCCTATATAAAAGTTAAGGATGACCAGAAATCGGGGAGTTGAGGTGTATGAAGATCCTAGCCCATAAGCCCTGAGCTGTGATCTATTTTACTTTATTTGTGACGCTGCTTGTTGTTTATGTTTATTCATGAATAAACCCCGAAGGCTAAACCTAAGTTTGGACTATACCTTTCTTCTAACTTCTCTCGGACTGTCTTCTGGCTTCGGATGGGTTAAAGTAAAAGGCAATTCTGCTATTAATTCTCCTCCTAATGCTCCGGCTATCAATAAACGAATCTTGACTTTATATTGCACTATAATGCCAAGATTTTCTCTCGCAGACGGATTTGTTACTCTAAAATTATTTTATGCAAAATTTTTTTCTAATTTTTACATTGTTGAAGAAGCCAAGTTGGTGTCTTCGTGTTTAAGTTGACCATCTAAGGCAAGACCTCGCTTGTCCTTATTCTTTGCTAGTAAAGGACAAACTGTATAAACTTTTGAAAGGGTTGAACCAGGTCCTACTGGGAAGCCTTCGCTAAAATGAGAGGTTGCTTGATGAAATTTAAAATGAAAAGATTTTCATACCTGGATTCGATTTTATCAACATCACAAGTGTATGAAGCAGTAGTAAAAATGCAAATATCGGCGACCTGTACAACAGAGACTTTAATTTTCTTCACCGTTTTATTACTATTGTTTTGAATATGCACATTGACTGATATGTGTTCACCGTGATAATACATCTAAAAAAATTTTTTTTTAATGGCTTAACCATGGCGAAGTGGCAAGAGTTTCATTTTGTACACAAACGGTCGAGGGTTCGCCGATTGACATCAAGATCATCGAGGCAAAAATTTTTTCAATTTTTTAAAATGAAAAATTTACAAGTGAATAAAATTTACACGTGCATAAAACTTTCAAAAAAAACTAAATGAGATCAGGGACCAATGAAGTCCATGGGTCTTTGATGTGGTTCTGGTGTTCCAAAAAAGTGTTTTCCTTGCGGAATCTGGGTCCAGCATAGCTCAAATTCGAAAAATAATAATAGGCAAAATTTGTGGCATACATAAGGGGATGTGGATTTCAAAAATTTGCACAGGAGGGATGAAGATCAACATCCCAAATCGCGAAAAAAATCGCCTCGGTTGCCATTCTTTAACCTACTTCCTTATCCAAAGACGCTTCCAGATGCAACAACCCGGGGCTAACCAAAAATTCTTTATTAACATCAACCATTGGCTGTGGCCTTTCCACTGCCGGTGTATACGTTAATTTTCT
The DNA here is from genome assembly GCA_900406225.1 of Acrobeloides nanus. Lineage (NCBI taxonomy): Eukaryota > Metazoa > Nematoda > Chromadorea > Rhabditida > Cephalobidae > Acrobeloides > Acrobeloides nanus. Next base: position 10,063 of record OZJO01009202.1, read on the forward strand.
TATTGCCAATCTCACAGAATTACTAAAAACAGGCTTTTTTGAATAAATACAATAACAATAAGGCGGAGGGGGGGGGTTGGTTCATACAATCAGAAGGGTTAAATTTTGGTAAAATTTTTTTATGAGCCAGCTTACTAAAACAATACAACATCTAAAAACTTGTTTCAAACAGATGAAGGGGTCGGAAAAAGAGTATGTGTATAATTTTATAGGGAATTTGAAATTAGGCAAAAGTTTTCGTATCCGACCGAGACTCGAACCCGGATCTCTGGCTAACGTCCAAGTCGCTACCATTGTGCTACCGAGACCTACAACTGATGCCCGATAATTATTGAATACTTGATGGTGTATTTTCCACTACTAGGAAAATACACCGTCAAGTATTCACCGATTAACTGGCATAAGTTTTAAGTCTTGGTAGCACAATGGTAGTGCACTTGGACGGTAGGGTTCGAGTCCAGATCCTAAAACTTTTGTCTAATTTTAAATTCCCTATATTTCCACGTTCTCGGTGTGGTTAATCTGAGCTCCAAGATTTTCAAAAAAATGAGAGCTTTAAATTTATACACACAAAGTCTTACTGTTTTTTAGGCTTTTCAATATTAAAATCATTTCCGACTACAGTTTTAATTTCATAGTCAACACCGCAAGGTTTGCCGGTGTCTCCTTGAGCAGGCTAAAAAATTTTTGATATTGAAAAATCAAAGATAGGGTTACTTGTAAAGTGACTGAAGATGCAGAATGTGGTGGGATTTCAAACCAAAATGGATAGGCATTTGCACCAAGTTTCTTTTTTAAACGCTCTTGTAATCTTGTTAGGGGACGTTGTTTTTCAATGTCTGGTGGGAATGCCTAAAAATTTGTATAAAAAATAAGATAGTGCCAAAATTAGGCTCATGCAAAAAAAAAATCATGAAAATGCAAAAATTTTTGTAACTTGTCTGTATTCAAACATAATGCAATTATTTTAACCTGCCAGCACTCTAGCTACTCGGTCATGAATACGTGTATTTGCTCAATTTTGTTCAAATCCTTATCCCCTTAATCTGTCTTATTCCGTTCGTAATCCACAAAACTTTTCCTTCACTCTAATTGCATCAAAATCGATTCCAATCGACTTGTCTCGGTGAGAGAAGTCGATCGAGTACCATATCATGGGGGTATCCCCTACATGACCAAAAAAATTTTCCAGCACTCTGTTTAACTGCAAGTTTAAGTCGGAATCGGTATTCGGTTGCAGCGGGATTAGCCAAATTGTGTTTGGGTACTAGAATAGCGGGCGCACACCACAAACTCGTCGAAGGTTCTACAATACCTTGTTTTAGTAACACTGTCTCTTTTATTCTAACTTGAACTCAGGTTTGGATTCCACCTAAAAAGGGGTGTTTTGGGTCGGGAATCCCCATTTTATGGTACTCGTTCTACTCCTCTCACCGAGCTAAGTCGAACGGCATAAGTTGTTTTTAAAAAATTCGATTCCCCGATCCCTATAGCCCTATACCCCAAGCCATATTAGGGCTTTTGGGTCGGGTACCCCCCCCCCCCCCCCCCNNNNCCCCCCCCCCCCCACGATATATATCGTTCTAATCATGAGGGTAATCTTGATCAGGGAGGCCCTGGGAATCATGAGAGTAGCCTTGATTAGGAAGGCTCTAGGAATCATGAGAGTAGTCTTGATCAGGGAGGACTTGCCTCTAGCTAGAGGAAGAGGGGCCTTCAGCATCTTGTATAAAGAATAAGCTCTTTATTCCAAAGTCGTTCCCCCTCGTCCTCCTGTTTACATCATAAACTGCTCGTCGCATTTTTAGACCTGTAGTTTCAGGCATGTAAAATTAGACCCTTATTGTTGAGCCATTTTTATCATGTTTATAACTTTTTTATAACTAACGTATTATTAAACATCAAAATTTTCCCCTCTCTCCTTAATTTTTATTTTCCAGCACTCTATATAATTGCAATTTTGAGTCAGAGACCTATAAATTTAAGATTATTTTTTACGTACTTGGAAGAACTGTGAAATTAAATCCTTTCGAAATGTCAACCCTAGCACATCCAAGTCTTCTCTGCCATAGCGAAACGCAGCTAATAAGTGCACTGTAATCTTTTTATTGGCTCGAATATAGTCTTCGTCAACAAGAACCATGCCATCTAAACACGTGTTTTGTAAGAATAAAATGGATGAAAAATTACCAATGATGTCAACATGAGTGAACCGATCTAGGAAATCTCGTTTGCCAAGATATGTTGTAATCTAAGAAAATGGAAATTTGTAAAGTTATAAGGATGAAAGTTATGACTCACTTTTCCATTTGGGCTAGTCTTCTTGAAAACTCTAAAAATGAAAATTTTTATTTTTTGCCTTATTCTTCATTTTAGGATATTCTGCGTGGGGCACTAATTACAAGACGATTCAAAAAAGTGCATGATATTTGGGGCCCGAAAATTTTTTAGGACCGGAAAATTTTTCAATAATGACCCATATAGGAGTAATTTTATACGGGAAATCGATTGCGCGCATTCAAGAAGCATGAAAATGCTTCCTTAACCCTGGTTCAGAGAATGAATTCAGTGTATTGACGTGAAAATCGAATTTTTTTCTTTTTTGCCCAGAAATCATCCATATGGGGATAATTTTATATGGTGAATCAATTGCGCGCAAGTTCCAAGCATGAAGAAATTACCTTGACCCTAATTCAGGGAATGGAGTTGGTGCATTGAAATTTTTTGATTCCGCGTCAATACACCAACTCCATTTTCTGAATCAGGGTCAAAATAATTTCTTAATGCTTAGAAAATGCGCGCATTCGATTCCCCCGTATAAAATTATCCCCATATGGATGATTTACGGGGAAAAAAGAAAATTTTTAATTTTCGCGTCAATACATCAACTCCATTCCCTGAATCATGATCAAGGAAGCTTTTTTATGCTTCGAGAACACGCGCAATCAATTCCTCGTATAAACTTACTCTTATATGGATTATTTAGTAAAAAAATTTTCTGGTCCCAAAAAAATTTTCAAGTCCCAAAAATCACAAAAATGCATCTATAGTTCCCTTTTCATGTATACTCCAAATTATATAATTTTATTTAGTACCGAGACCAAGCTCCTATCGGCACTCGGTCTTGGTGTCGTCGTGGGTGTGCATGTCATCCCTGTGTGGTTGTGCATAAATTATAAATGTCACCATTGAATTCTCCGGGGGCCGAAAACCTCGTGTAGTCGAAATTAGTGCGTTTTCCGTTGAAAAGGCCAAAAAACAGTACTTTGTTTTTCCCTCAATCCTTAACGAAAAGGGGGTACCCCTGTAAAAAATTAACCGTAGGGGATGGATCCATGATCGACCCCTCATTTTGCTTCTCTCACCACCCTCTACACCGTGGTATAGATTGATAATGATTTGGAGTTCACCATAAAAAGATCGCCTGTACACACGAACGAACAAACATAAACGCTTTATATATAAGGATTTAGGGCAGGAGAGAGTGACTATGGGAAACATGTCAGTGTCTATTTTTCGAATTTTTTTAGTAGATCCGACCACAAAGCATAAATTTTTTAGTCGGACTTTGTGCTTATCAATTTTTGCATACCACAATTTTAGTTTTTTTTACAGTTAAACAATTTACCTTGTGCCAATTTTCTTATCATCAGATTCACTCATTAAGTTAAGGCCTTCTAAAAAAATTAAGGATTAACCAATAACTTAAAGTAAAAATAACATTGATTCTAAGGAATTTAATTCCAAAATAACACGCTTGAGTGGACATAAACTAATAGAAAGTGTAATTTTTCATCACTGAATTTATTTCATTAAAAAACTTTGTGGTTTTCGAAAAATTTATGTGGCCGATCTTTTGTTGCGGTGTGTTCGAAACAGGAAAAGAGGGGTGGGGGCAACCTTGGGAAGACAACACGAGAGAGAAAGTGGACGACACCATTGGGGCCAGATAAGACACGGCGCACACATACATACACATTCATACATTGAGAATAGAGATGGCTTCTCGACACGAGGTTAATACGTAGACATATAGTGGTTGGTGGCCTCGTCGCTGTCTCTCCACATAAGTAGCATTATTTTGGAGTCATGCGCAGATTTGATCCGACTTTAGTGGGAGAAAAGAAGAGAAGAGAAAAGAGTGCATATTTTTTAAACAGCATAGATAAATGAAGAGTTGATACAAGCATAGAAAAATATAAGTTGATAGACATTGAGAAAAAATTCAACAACATCTGGAAGAGATCAAAAAACTGAGAAATTTAGTTGAAGAAGCCTAAAAATTTCATCTAGAGAGTGTTT
>OZJO01009205.1:0-13939 GCA_900406225.1 Acrobeloides nanus
ATATGACCAAACATACGTGTAAAAACTTTGTTTCTGTTAAAAACCGGATTTTCTCATGAAAGTGGTTCCCCCCCCCCCTTTAAATGACGAATACAATCATTCTCCAATCCAGACAAAACATCAAACTATGAGCAAACTGAAAAATATCCTCAAGAAATAGTAAAGTGATGTTTGTCACTAAGTGAAGTTGTTTTTCTCTATGCGAAAAGAGGAAAGCAAAATGTTGTTTATGCAATGGCCACATATGCAGACAGCAACACAAATTTTTGATAAACATAATTTCCAGTCTTATGAAATATTAGATAAAAACATTCGAACCGGAAAACCGATCAATTTTTTATAGCTAAATGAGACAAACAAAAATGACACCAAAATTTTCCAATTTGAACATTGTTTTGGGTTATTGAAACGAAAACATGACAGAATTTTCGTTTCAATAACCCAAAACAATTTTCAAATTCAATAATTTTGGTATCATTTTATTTGTCTCGGCGAGTTATAAAAAAATATTTTATGTCTAAATTCCTAAAATGTCAGCGTTTTGAGTTTTATTATGTTTTATTAAATCGTTTCAATAAATAAGCTGATTTTGCCTGAGTGCAGGATTGTTGTTTTTATTTTCGCTTCAATGTTTAAACTCATTTGAACATTTTTTTCGCTCATAACTTTTTACAGTTAGATTTTCAAGTAGTGCCGTAAAAGCAGAAAATGCTCCAAATTTTGTGCTCTACCATATGGCATCAACTTCCCAAAAGTGGTCCTTTAAAAATCTCCAAATTTTTATGTTATTAACAAATTATTTCAAATAACGAAAACGTGTATAAGTTCTCTTTTTCTTCTTGTTAGTAAAGTTTGATATAGCTTGCTTAGCAGAAAATTTACTATTGAGTTTCTTTTCTAATATATTAATACGGTCCATTATTTTATCTAGTTTTTCTTCTAATTTTTTATTCGACTCATTCATATCAACTAATTGGATGCTTTCTATATTCTAAATTTTTGGATAAAATACAGGGTGTATAAAAAATCGGAATTTGGGCAATTTTTTCATGTTTTTTTTGAAAACTTTTTTTCAAAATAAACTATTAGGGCTAATTTTATGTGAGGAATCGATTGAACGCATTTCCGAGGCTTGAAAATGCTTCCTTGATCCTGATTCAGGAAAATAAGAGTGTGTATTGAAGTGAAAATCGAACAGTTTCCTGATTTAGAGTCAGGGAAGCATTTTCAAGTTTCGAAAATGCGCGCAATTAATTCCCGCATAAAATTACCCCCAGGAAGATGATTTTGAGGCAGAAAACCCTAAATTTTTCGATTTTCGCTTCAATACAAAACACTCATTTCCCTGACTCAAGATTAGGGAAGCGTTTTCAAGATTCGGGAATGCGCGCAATCGATTCGTCGCATAAAATTAGCTTTAATATCGTCATTTTTGAAAAAAATTTTCGGGTCGAAAAAACATTTAAAAATTCCGGTTTTTTAAATATTTTTTTATTTTGGAAAAAATTCAAATTTTTTCTCAAAAATTCGAAAATCGAATTTTTTTCTCAAAAATTGAAATTTCTACTCAAAAATTTAGGGGGTCACAAAAATTTTTTCGGAACTTGCGTTATTCGATTTCTTGTGCCTGAAAACCCCCAAGTATAAAAAAACAGCCAATTTGGAGAAAAATTTTTTGTCGGAGATATGGCCGCAAACGGCACCCCCTTTAATAAATAAGCATACTTCTTGTTCAAACTTTTCTTGTAGTAAACTTCCTTTTGGAAGGCCAAAATTTTTCAAAAATCTTTTAAATGTATTGCATGAAAAGCTTCTAAAATTGGTATTAGAATAAAAGCTTGTACATCTGCAAGACTTTGCGCAGGAGAAAGTATTTGTTTCCGTTGTGCTAATTTCAATTGACCCTCTAGCCATTTTACGGCGCATAGATTCTGGTAAGCATGCTTCGACATGAAGTATAATATCAATCTCTAGGCCTTTTCTTGTCTCTGTAGCCTCTTTTATAGCTATAGAAGTGTCCGAAACTGCCAGACTAGTCTATAAAAGAAAAGTCAATGAACTTGTTACAGGATGGCCAAAAAACCGGATTTTTGATTTTTTCGCGATTTTTTTTCAACAATTTTTATTTTTTTTAAAGAAGACCTAGCACCGCAGGCAATCGCTCAGAACCGAGGCCGAAGGTGCTCGATCTCCAATTAATTTTTTTAAAATCTCAACAATCCGGTGTTTTGGGGGCCGGCCGGCCACCCTGTAGAAATAATATTTATCGTGAAAATTTCACATACCAATAAATTCATCAAGAACACTGAGCCAATAAATAAATAACCGAAAAATATGACATATAACATTATATAATGGCTTTGGTCTATGGTTTCTGCATAATCGAATTCTGATGTCAAATAGACAATAGTATGTAAGATACGCTTTAATACATCCAAAAAATCCGATTTTTTATTATAAGAATTTTCCTTAAAATTTCCCATCTAATTTCAAATGTACAAGATGGCGCAAAAAACCGGATTTTTTCGATTTGTTCAAAATTTTTCAAGTTTTTAATTTCATCAAGATAACGCATAGAAAACCCCCTCTATGCGAAAAATCGATTGCGCGATTCCCAAAACTTGAAAATCTTCCTTGACCCTGAATTAGCCTAATTTTTACATTGAACTTTTACATTTTTCAAAAACTAGACTAATTGGTGGTCAGATAAGGGACCATCCAGTATAGTCCGTTTCAGCCGCAACTATAAAAAAGCTGGACCCAAAATTCAAAGTCCGAATTTAGCATCCCGTCCGATCTGGCAAGTAAGCAACGTTGGGCCCGCAGGTTCGATCCCACTAGGGCAAAATTCTTACCATCGATTCTTAGGTTTTTCTAGGCGGGGAATCGATTGCGCGCACTCCCACCACCTTCCCCGAATCAGGGCCAAGGAAGCGTTTTCACGCTTCGGGAGTGCGCGCAATCGATTCTTCGCATGATTTCAAGTGTTTTCAAGGTTTGGAATGCACGCAATTAGGGTTGGCATCTGACCGGTCAATTGACCTATTTGACCGGTCAAATAGGTAAACGGCAAATAGCATTTTTTTAAATGATCGTTTCAATAATCAGATTAAATCAGGCAAAATTTAACGTTTTGAAAACGTTAAATTTTGCCTGATTTAACCTGATTATTGAAACGATCATTCAAAAAAATGCTATTTGACCTATTTATAGGGTTGGTAATTGATCGGTCAAATAGGTCAATTGACCAGTCAAATAGGTCAATTGACCGGTCAAATAGATCAATTGACCGGTCAAATGACCAACGGTCAAATGCCAACCCTACACGCAATCTATTTCACCATAGAAAAATCTTCTATAGGGTTATTTTAGTGAAAAAAAGCGTAAAAATTTTGAAAAAATCGTGCAGAAATCTGGTTTTTTATGCCATTCTATAAAAGCTTACAGGAATGTTAAGCAAAAGGTAAAAATTCATTGAAAATGGTATTAAAAATAGGATAAAAAGAGGTAGCATGCGAATAAACGTCATTATTGTATTCAACATGATTAAAACATAAACACCGAATCGAGGGAACTTCCTAACATATTTAAATAAGTTGATCCATGCGAAGATATTAAAAATGATCAACCAATTAATTTGTGTTATCTTAAAGGGGGGAGTAAGAATCAGGGACTAATCTCGGTCGAAAATTTTTTTGCTAAAACAGCCTATATAGGGGTAAAATCATGAGAAAAGTCGATTGCGCGCATTCCCGAATCTTGAAAATGCTTCCTTGTCCCTGATTCAGGGAAATAAGAGTGTGTATTGAAACGAAAATTTAACATGTATTAATTTACCCTGAATAAGGATCAGGGAAGCGTTTTCAAGCTTCGGGAATGCGCGCAATCGATTTTTTTATGATTTTACCCCTATATAGGTTGTTTTAGCAAAAAAATTTTCGACCGAGATTAGTCCCTGATTCTTACCCCCCTTTAAAATTATATTGCATTTTTAAATGATTTTTAAAATTCACTTGGTCACACGCTAAAAGTTGATTCATACACAATATTATCGCTATATAAGGAATGAATATAAATAAGTCTAAACCTTTTTCAAAGTTAATACTACGAGTCTTATAACATCGCCATATCTAAAAAAGATTTCGGAGCTACTTCGGCTGGAAGGAAACCCAGTCAACATGGTCTCAGAACTTATATTAAAAATTCAAAAATTTTTTGTTCGAAATGCGCTTTCTAGGGGTAATTTTACACGAGAAACACGATTCTGATGTTATTTTCACGACAAATGTTCAGACAATTGTGAAAATGAGTGTTTTTTGAAGATAACATTTCGATCAACTTTTGTATTTTAGTTATATATAGCTAAATGGCGAATCCTCGATGAAATCTTCGAGAAATCATAATATCAGAATCGTGTTTATCATGTAAAATTACCCCTAGAAAGCGCATTTTCGAACAAAATTTTTAACATAAGTTTGTTGACTGGGTTTCCCCAGCCGAAGTAGTTCCAAGATTTTTTTAAGATACCCTATCTGTAAGATTCGACTTTTGACCACTATAAAGGGGATCTAGAAAAAGTGTTTCAAAATTTTTGTTTCAAAAAATTTTTAAATGCATACTAGACATTAGATGGCAAAAATTAAAGAATTTTGGCGCGAAAATCAGCGCCTCCAAGATACAAGGTACCAAATTTTCGAATTTTTGTCAAAATTTTCCCCTTTTTTCTAATGCACATAACTCGGCGAGGTTAAATCCAAATTTGATGATCTTGATCTCATTTGTTTCGTTGAAACACGAGCTAAAAATATTATCTAGACACCTTTATGTCAAACTTTTAAGAAAAATGAAAAATTGAAAACAAGCAAAAAACTCAGGATTTTTCATAAGTCAAAACATACCTATACTAGGAGGGGGTACTGATGGTCCAAATAAGAAGAGATCAGTGGTTTATTTTCAAAAAATAAGAAGGAGGTCGCTTTTATTGCATTTTTAATTGACAATTTTTCGGCAAATAAGACGGGGTATTTAAAATTTCAACCAAAAAAAGAAGGGGTGGGGTACAGTACCCTCTCTTATTCAGCTATAGACCACTTTGTACGAAGTGGCATTTCTTAAACCAACCCCAAATACAAAGTGGGTATTAAAAATTTTCGTAAAAGATGAAGTGGGGGGATACAGTACCCCTCCCTTGTTCAGCTTTGGGTCAAAACATCGAAGTTTTAGCCATGCCACCCCAGAAAATTTTGAGCGGGCGGAAATTTTGTGCCATATTTTTAGCTCTTGCCTGGGCTTATTCAAAAAACTTTTTTTAACCGCAACATATTTTCTATATCCTTATAGAACTCGATTCTTAGAGATAACGTGTCTTAAAAATTTATAATTTACATTAAATGTAGTCAATACAGCTACACAGAATGTAATAAGCAAGAAAGGAAATGGAAATAAATCCTAAATTTAATCAATGACATCATTTAAAAAATTTTTGTGTTACCATACAAAGACTAAATTTTTTAGTGGAATGCAAACTCGAAGTATTAGTTAGATCATTCTCACTGATATCTTCGTTCGTGTTGTAGTTAAATGAAGATTTTGCATCATATGTACTCCAAGATAATAAAAATACTAATAAAGAATAAAATAGTCCAATGGTGTAATATAGCCATCTTGTACGATGATTCCATTTACGTCTTAAATATGACCCCACTAATTCGTGTTCCAATAAATCGAAACATTTTTCTTTATACTAAAATTGTTCATTAGTATTGGGTTGTATCATAAATATCTCCCGCCTGTGATGAGATGTTTTGTGAGCCTTGCGTTATTCCAAAGAAATGTTTTTTTGCCACGAAGAGACACACGTAGTCTGTGAGTATAAGGTAGGATTTATACTTTTGTCGCAACGCGTCGCAGAGAAATTACGTTTATAGTGCGAACAATTTTTCCAATGTCGTTTATAGTTGTTGTCGCGCGGCAGTCTATGACGTTGCAAGTGCTGGCCACGCGACAGAAGGCCAAGTAGAAAAAATTTGGCTCCAAGCGGGGTTTGAACACGCGACCTTGTGACCACTAAGCCGCTCTTTGTCACTGCACCACCAAGGCTTGTTAATGGAGAAACGTCTTTTCAAGTCAAGTACTATCGCGCGACGCGACTTGTCGCACAAACGCTAACTCTCGACGCGTCCAGACTTGTCACGCAACACCAACTCGCGACGTGTCGCCGACACAAAAACGCACTGTCGCGATGCGACAGAAGTATAAATGGTGCCTAAGCGTTCCAAATAAGCGGCGAAGAGATATTTTATCGCTCTACCCACTTTTACGCATGCCTCATAAGTACATATAAGAAAGAAATATAATTATGATCACAAAACATCTATCACATTCACCCCACCCTAGAAAGTAAACGAGCTCTGTCGAGATATTCAACTTTCTTTGGGAGAGGTTGTGCTGAATAACCATGTATATCACTTTTTGGTTTGTATATTCGATTATAGTAAAAGTATTCAAAAAATTTTCATAGCACTCATTTGGAAGAGCATAACTCAAAATACAAAAAAAGGCAAAGATTTTGACACTCTTCATATATTACCAATGGGGGGGGGGCGACTGCCCCCCCCCCTCATGTAGTTAGCATCGAGCCAAAAGTTAAAGATTCATATAGCTCGGAGTGGCGAAGTCGTTATAACCTCGGAGTTCATATAGCCTCGGGGTGGCGAAGCTGGCTAGAAACTACCTCAGGCTAAAAAAAGGTCCTTTTTTTGGTCGACACCATATAACCTCGAGGTAGCTTGTCCCCCCTCCTTGTTCATGTATGACGCTCTTCCCTGTGTTGATAATCCATACCATTAACGTTAAAGGATGTGTTTGAACTATGGAATCAAAATTTTCATTGCGCTGTTTGGCTTCTGGACGCAGTTTACCGTTATCAATCTTTTGGCAAATATACGGAGAAGTACCTAAAGAATTTTTCTCCTTTTTTTATATCTCATTATAATATTTCTACCATCTGGCATATAATAAATGTCTTCAAGAAATTCGTAATTGTATGTTTTCTTGTGAATGTTTTTCTTTCCAGAAATACATTTTGTGAAAATATAGTCGGCCATATTTGGCATATATAGAATCATCATCTAGAAAGATAAGCTTATTAAAGGACCACAGGCAACGGCAATCCTAGCTATAGCCCCCTCCCTCCTATTGTCCGAAAATCATAGTGAAAAATTAAAAATTTATAGGAAAAAATGGAAAATTGGACCGTTTGGCCCCCTTGTCGTGTCTCAGCCCCCTCTGTCGCAAAATCCTGGCTACTCCTATAGTTTTATATATAAATTTAAACCTGAATCGGGCTATACGTGCTGTTATGAGATTCTCTCCGACACATTAATTTTTTCCACAACAGTGGGTCTATTGTATTTAGGGTCTCGAGTATTACTTTTACCCCTTCTCTAAAATTAAAAAAATCACAACAAAAAATGGAAATGATGTGTGACTAAAAAATAATAATCATGTTTTTTCAAATTTACTACTTACTCGTATTCGTTCTTTAATGCCAAATCCAAACATGTCATTTCAGTTTTATCAATTACTTTCACCTTATTTATCATAATTTCAACCTGTTTAATATCAAGATTCAATAGCATTTTAATCACGCTTATCTGCTTATTTTCAATAGCATCATGAAGAGGATAGACATCACTAAAAAATAGAAAACATAGTTCTCTCGGTACGCCGCCGGACCGTCCGATCTTGCAAGTTGGGCTCGGAGAGTCTAAGTTCGGTTTTCGAAGCCTTGAACATGTGAAATTCCCTGGCTCTGGGGCGTTGGATATGCGCAAAAACCTCAATAATTTGGGACTAACTTCTGTTTTGGACTGTACACTCCTCATCTCTCTTGAAAATGAATAGGAAGAGAGAGATAGAGAAGCAGTTGTAAATTTTGAAAAAATAACTTGAAAGCGCAACAACATTTTATTATTATGTTGTTCCATAATTTTCCGGATTTTTTACATGAATTTTGACTGGAAAATTTTTTTCTAAAATTTTCTAAAAATGATCCATACTGGGGTAATTTTATGCGGATAATCGATTGCGCGCATTCCCGATGCGTGACACTGCTTGCTTGATCCTGATTCAGGGAACGTGGTAGGTGTATTGAAGCGAGAATTAACTAATTTCGGATTTTCGTCGGAAAACCGGCTGTCTATAGGTTTTTCTAGGCGGGAAATCGATTGCGCGCATTTTCAAATCATTAAAAAATTTCCCTGACACTTATTTAAGCGATTTTCGTATTCCTACATGGGATATACTCGCTAAAGAGGTTTCATTTATCCAGAAAATTGACCGAAATTAGAATTAGTAGCTTTTTGCAATTTTTGACACCAGCCCTTGGTAGTTTCCTTATTAATAAAACTCTTACTCTTCATTTAAAGGGTTTTTTCGTGGATTTTTTAATAATGCTACAACAGCTTCTAATTTTCCTTCTTTTATTGCGATGTTAAAAGGATTCATGTTATAATCCAAAGCTCCATGATTAAGCAATAAGTTGATTATTTTACCTGAATCTAAAAATTGGAATAAAGTTACGAATTTTTAGGAAAAGAAATCTTACTGGCTTGTATAGCTAGTATAAGAGGCGTGTTGTTATGCTTATCTCGTAGGTTTACACCGTATATNACACCGTATATACTTTTATTTAATAATTCTTTGACTAAATTTACATGCCCCTTTGAAGCTGCTAAATGAAGCGGTGTTTGAAGATCGATATTACATATGTTTATATTAGTATAATAATCTTTAATCATCTAAAACAAACTTTTCGAGAAAACCGAGCTTTAGATGTCACAAAAATTTTGTAAGGGTACTTATTTTGATAATGAATTTTATCGATTTTTAGAAAGATTCGTTCAAAATCTCTTTTACCAAAGTTGTAGAGCTTGATTTCTTCAACAATTTTCTTAAAGGTTACTTTTGATGAAAATCGATAGAAAAACGAGAAAATCGCACGAAAAAGTAGTAACCCTTAAAAAATTTTGTGACATAAAGCTCCGTTTTCTTAAAAAAGGTGTTCTAAATATAAAACTTAACATTTATCCTAAAACATTAAACGTGTGTCTGTCTGTTTGTGCTATCTCCGTGACCTTAAGTCCAATTCTGTCACGGCCTATACCAATCGACAGGGCTCGGTGGGAGAAGAAAAATGACACCAAAATCATGGGGTATCCTTCAGATGAAAATTAAAAAGCTTTAAATTTTTTGAATCACAAAATTCTCAAATCGCAAAATTCTCATTTTTTTAACCACTCTATTTAAAATTTTTTATATTGAAAAATTTTACTTGAAAAACTGTTAAATTTCCTGCTTCGGCAACTACATGTAATGGAGTATTCAGACGAAGATTAGGTAACATAAACATTTTGCCCATTATTTCATTGTTTGTATCTTTATATATAATATACTAAATCGAAGTAAGTACACGGTGTTCCATAAAAAGGGCACTTTTTGCGATTTGTTCTAGGCAAATTCTTGGAGTGGAGTGCTCGGAGCGTCGGCACTAGGACGGAGCGCTCGAAGTACATTCTCAGATCGAAGCGCTCGGAGCAAGTTCTCGAAGCAAGCGCTCAGGGCGGAAAATCCCCTCCCCCCCCCCGAGCACGGTAGCGCTCGGTTCCAGTTTATTATACAAAAATATTAAATAACAACCTTTAAGCATTTAATAGAATTATTTTTTACAGATACCATTGCAACGGAGTCTCCAAAAAAAGAGACTTTAGTTTGGCAACAACAATCCCAAAGAATCTAAATTCGAATTTATTTACACAAATTAATTTTTTATTATGTAGTCCAAGCAGGATTTTTTAAAATATTCTAATAAGAAAATTTTTCATGGTCCAAGCCAGTTTTACCCTAACCATAAATTTTTCCTGGTATGTAAGAGAAAAATGTTTCACTGTCAGTCAACTATATTTGAAAAAAGATTCTATCGAAAAATCTTATCGCCATAAAAAGTTATTGCATTGGGCAAGTTTGAACTGGCAAGACAAGACCACTTGTCTTGCCTCTATTGGACACCCTGTATGTACCTTAAAAACTTCAATGTTATCTCTTGAAGCAGCACACAGCAATGGAGTATATCCCAAATCATCATTTGCTTCGTGATTAGCTTTAATTGATAGTAACATTAAAATAGCCTCTTTTTGATTATATAATGCTGCAATGTGGAAAGCTGTTCTTCCACTTTCATCTCGAAATTCCATATCATAGCCATGCTAAATTTTAATAGAAATATGGTCAAAATTTACATACATTATATAGTGATCGAATTATTGCTGCATAGCCTTTCCTTGCTGCCCTATGCACTAATTTTGGATTATTGCAATATGTATGAAATGATAGCCTATCAAGTAAATAATTCGTAATTTGTTCGCTTCCATTCTCTACAGCAATTTGAAGAGGATTAAGTTGTTCATCGTTTTTTTGGCAAAGCATGTTTGCTAGTGTATTGTGGCTTATTGAATTAACAGATTTGTAACTAGTGGAGCTAATGGATCCAGTGATAGTAAGATTTACGGTTGAGTTAGAAGGCTTGTAGCTAGGAGCGGAGACAACGGAGCTAAGGGATCCTTTCAAAGATGGATTTCTGACGAGCACTTCTAAATATGTCACCGGTTAATCCGTTTAATTGTTATATTTCTTGCTAGCCGTTAGAAAAGCAAGATCCACTCAAAACATTTGCCTAGAGCGATCAGCTCTAGGCCATTTCAGTTCCCTACCTCGCCAATCTATCGGCTAGTACTTCCGATGATTATGCTTAATAAACAATTCTTGGGTAACTCATCTGGTTAAACAACATAAACAGTAACAGTATAACTGTTACAATTACCCAAGAATTGTTAATCGGCAAAATGATCGCCGCTAATGTACGATTATTCTGAATTTCCAACCAGATTCTATCACATTCATCGCCTTCACATGGAATATCTGGGTATTCTTCCTCAGTTTCTTAAAGTCTTGTTGCTACTGTGATGGGTACGTTCACATAGCCTCATCGGCCGAGCGCACCCCTCCGCGTTTCTCGCTCGAGAGGCCATCCGACCGCTCATTCTCGACCCAGGCCAATTCAGTGTCCCCTGTATAGTATCCTAGTGATGCCCTCTAACTCATTCTATTGATATGTTAGTATTGTTACTATTATACTTAGGTGGATAAAAGTTATTACGGTGTAGCGACTCACCCACACGGTAACACCACTAAGTCTCTACACGCCTAAGGCACTCTAACCCAACCACTACACTACTGTCAATTGTATTTTTATTTGCAGCGTTTCCCTCTTTTTCTTCAATTTCTTCAAGAAAACTAAGTATGTTTATGGCAACTCCATGTTCCATAAGACGGGTGATCCGAGGAACACAATCTAAGTCAACCTGCTTCTCATCTATGGTTAAATTGGATGGCATAAACGCAGCGGTCATTTCGCCGATCAAAATCAATGTAACGGGGTCATTGTACACTTATGCAAAAAATTAAATTAAACAATTCTTGGGTAACTCATCTTGTTAAATAAGGCGTGGCCTTATTTGCGGACGAGACATTTGCGGATGCGACACTTGCGGATGCGACATTTGCGGATGAACAGAGTCTAACATGGGTAGTAAAGCTATGTTCGACTCTGTTCGTTCGCAAATGTCTCATCCACAAATGTTCGTCCGCAAATGTCGCATCCGCAAATGTCTCATCCGCAAATATTTGTCCGCAAATATCTCATCCGCAAATAAGGCCACGCCTTAAACAACATAATCAGTAACAGTATAGCTGTTACACTTAGAACCTCGCCATGAAAAGAGTTATAAATCTAGAAAGCTTACGAATATGTTCGACTAGCATTTCAACAATTTCAATATTGCCACATCGTATTGCATAGTGAAGCACTGTATTACCATAGACATCTTTCGCGTGCACATCAGCATTATTATCAAGCAGAAGTTTGACAATCTCTGGGGCATTATATTCACAAGCAATATGTAGAGAACTTATGTTCGTAACCTTATTACATTTCTAATTTTT
Organism: Acrobeloides nanus; assembly: GCA_900406225.1. Classification (NCBI taxonomy): domain Eukaryota; kingdom Metazoa; phylum Nematoda; class Chromadorea; order Rhabditida; family Cephalobidae; genus Acrobeloides; species Acrobeloides nanus. Next base: position 12,061 of record OZJO01009205.1, read on the forward strand.
CTTGCACAATTTTTTTAAGTATGCTTAAAAAGTTACATTTACGTCTAGACCATTAATAACGTTAATAGCTGTGTGAACAAAATTATAATTATTTCGCATACAAGCAAAATGTAATGGTGTACCATTTAAAGAAGCTTTATTCGTTTGAATTTTTTGTAGACTGATAATCAGCTCATCTATCTAAAAGAAATCAAACTTTTCGATTTTCAAATGGAACCGTTCCGGTAATGACCTATCAAAAACTCTCTATTTCAATTTTATATGATTTTTGGACCGGAAAAATTTTTTCTAAAAAGGACCAGTAGTTTTGAATTTTTTGAGCAGACTGCACCCCCTTCCACTCCTGATGCTGCACCCCCATTCATCGCTGCTTGTAAATAATAACTATAAATGAAAGTAAACTGTCTGCTTACAGATTCCTTTTCATTAATATCCGCTTTCGTTTTCCATGAACTATATAGCGCAGCAACATGGAGTGGCTGAATATCACATTTCGAATGATATTGTTTAAGAGTTTCTATTACTGAGTTCGTATTTTCTATGGTGTCAGATGTTGTTAAAGCTACAATTGAAGAAATGCTACGTCCGATCGCAGCACAATGAAGTGGAAAGATTGAAAATCCCTATAGTTAAAATAACTATGATGTTTTTAAGAAAAATTACAACTGCATATAAAGATTACCTCAGTTTCTTCGTCGACCCATTCTTCGTCTATCTTTCTTGTCAGTAGTAGTCTTATTCCTTCAACATTGTTTTCGAATGCATACTAAATTTTGAGCTTCATTTTTATAAAAAATTTCGAGTATTTTTGGAATTTTTTTTGAAGAGGGGTGCCTGGCACATCCATCGAAAAATAAAAAATGAAAACACCCACACGCAAGATCTCTTCTCTCCCCATATACGTATGTATAAAGTGTATTATGTACAGGGTGATTCAAAAGTTCATAGACATTTTTATACGTTTTTATATAAAGTTTGACACCAAACTTCATTGGTATTCATCGAAAGAGGTGTGAAAATTAAGTAATAAGTCTAGCGGGAAGTTAAACATTTTATTTTACCCTATGTTTGATGGTTTTTGGTAGTCCTTCATTTTTGATAGAAACATTTGGTATGTTAATGCTAGTTGCTTGCTGAGTTGGTGGTATATCTAAAACATTGCTGGCTATTAACAAAAAAGAAGAAAAAATTACTTTGTATATTAGCATTACTTGGAATGTATAATAAAGGTATCGATTCATGACTTGGTGTCTTATCACAGCATTTGAAGAATTTCATTTGATTAATTTTTTTAATTTACTAATTTAAGGGCGTATAATTCGAAAATGAGGTTCGAAAAATCTGAAAAATTTAATAGAAAATGCGCAATTTCGTTTGGGCGGTATCCCACTTCATCCAATGGGCAGTTCATCCACCAGGGACACTTTATCCACCAAGAACATTTCATCCACCAAGATATCGCTGATGGATGAAGTGTCCAGCAGGGTTGTCGCAAACTCGAAAACTCGATTATTTTGAGACTCGATAAACTCGAACTCGATAAAATAATCGAGTTTTCGAGTTTTGAAGAAGGAGTCATTCACATATCACGTGATCAAATATTTAACATTTTTAGACATCCCTACCCCCTCCGTGATCAAACATGATCACGGGCAATTTTTCAATTGGATCAATTTTTTCAATTTTGGCAGTTTTTTCGCTTTTGGCCAAATTTGTCAACTTTGGTGAATTTTTCGATTTTGGCAAATTTTTTCGATTTTAACCAATTTTTTTCGATTTCGACCAATTTTTTCGATTTTGGGCCAAAATCGAAAAAATTGGTCGAAATCGAAAAAAATTGGTTAAAATCGAAAAAATTTGCCAAAATCGAAAAATTCAC
>OZJO01009207.1:0-10838 GCA_900406225.1 Acrobeloides nanus
ACACGCAAATCTTGGAAATATGACCAAAATGAATAAAAATATGGCAAAAACATGACAAAACTTTTTAAACAGCTGGCGTATGACATATTGGGTTGTACCATAATTTTCGGGCTTTTGAAAAATCGAAAAGAAAAAATCCTCGTTAAACTATAAGCAAAATTAAAAATCCGAATTTTACAGTGAGCTTGGCTCAGTGGTAGTGCTCCCTGATCCGAGTCTAATGATCTCGGGTTCGAATCCTACCTGAGTCGATTCGATTTTCAAAAAGTTCTCCAAACCGGCTGATTTTTTCTACTCGGGGTTTTTCGATATGGGGAACTCGAGTCTGAAGGAATTTGGGAGCTGTCCTAGCTGGAGGGAGTCAATCAACAGAGTTCAAAAAGATGAGTTAAAATTTATCAATTTTTCTCAAAAATTTTTTCAGTAAAGACTCTTATAGGGTAATTTTATGCGAGAAATCGACTGAGCGCATTCCCGAGCCTTAAAAACGCTTCCTTGACCCTGATTCAGGGAAAGAATCGGTGTATTGAAGCGAACATTTTCGGATTTTTCAAAAAGGGTCAAAACAAGGGTTTTCAAGCATTAAAGTGCGATTTTTTGGTTTTTTCTCTGAATCAGGAACAAAGAAGCATTTTCACGGTTCGGGAGTGCGCACAATCGATTCTTCGCCTAGAAAAACCTACGAATCGACGGTTTTCTCATAAAAATCCGAAAATGTTTGATTTTCGCTTCAATACACCGATTCCTTCCCTGAATCAGAGTCAAGGAAGCGTTTTCAAGGCTCGGGAATGCGCTCAATCGATTTCTCGCATAAAATTACCCTATAAGAGTCTTTACTGAAAAATTTTGAGAAAAATTGATAAATTTTAACTCATTTTTTGAACTGTTGATTGACTCCCCCAGCTAGGACAGCTCCAAAATTTGTTGATTCTGGAGGTTGGTTGATGTTTCAAAACTTGATATTTCGAAACGATTATAGAGTTAAAAAAAATAATGAAAGTTGATATTTCGAAACTTGATGTTTCGAAACTTTTTTAGATACTGTCGAACCTCTATTAAAACCCAAAAAATTCGTTCAGATTTGGAGTTTCCATAGCCGATTCTTCAAGAAAATGTGGTTAACCCATCGAAAATGCCAACAAAATGGCCGAGATCACAAAAAATTGAGATTTCCTATGAATTTTTATTTTTCTTTATGCAAAAATTTTTACTTTGTAAAAAACTTTGGCTCCAAGTGGGATTCGATTCGAACCCGCGAACTTTGTAACTAATAAAGTTTCGAAACATCAATAAACCCCACAGGAAGGTACCCATTTATGATGGGTATACTCTCTAAAAAAGTTTCATAATGAAAATCGTTTAAACTCGCTTAACACGGGAACACTTCTTCGAAATTCCAGAATATTCTATTAGTATTAGTTATGCTGAACAACTTCCACAAAAAAATTTTTGAAAAAAGTTGTCTAACAATGAAATATACAAGCTTTTTTTAAAGGCAAAATCGAATCGACTCAGGTAGGATTCGAACCCAAGATTATTAGACTCGGAGCAGGGAGCACTACCACTAAGTCAAGCTCACGATAAAATTCGAATTTTTAATTTTGCTTAGGGCTGCCACTAATTCGTTTGGAAATTTTTGACTTCACTAATTTATCACTAATAACATCACTAATTCCGTTCGGACACATTACTAATAGGCGTTCGGAAACGTTCTGACGCATTCGGACGAGCGTCCGAACGCCTATTAGTGATTTTTCTGAACGCAATTAGTGAACTAAAGTCCGTTCGGGAGCCGTCCCATTTCTGGCTCACTCATACCCCCATTTTCCCAACTCATAATTTTACCTCTTTTTTCAACTTTTTCGTCATAAAAATACACAAAAATCCTAAAATATAGAATATAATAGCCATATTTTAATGTAGTATACTGGCTCAACCACCACCCAAATCTCCCCCAACCACATTTTCCATTATTTTCGCTCTATAATGCATCAAAATCCTCTATAATTGGCTATATTAAAATCAATATTTATTCGACTTATAAATAAACGTAAAGAACTATCTAATGATTCATAAAATTAATGACGACGATAGACAAAATCATGAGCAGGCGTGTACTAAAACTAATAATATATTGTCATTATTATATTCTTCTATTTACCTCAATTCTCAAATCTTCTACAACCTTTACTTCATTTTCATTAACACCTGGAGTACATACATTTACCTAAAATTTTGAATACATATATACTACTTTTAACTAAAATCGTTACCATTAGAGTAAAAGCTCCATTTTCTCGAACGGGCGATGTAGATCGAATGCGACGTGCTTGATTTTCAGCCAATATCGCATTGTTAATGAAATCTTCCAAAGTCATCTGTTCATTCATTTCTGCACCAGTAGTAAAGTCCCAAACGCGCAACCCTCACCAATTCGAACCTTTACAATAAACTAAAAAAGCAATATAGATTATATAAAACCTATTCAACAACCCATTGAAGAACGCGACCATTGATCTCGATTTCCTGCTTAAATTCACCGACAGTTAATGACGAAAGATGGAGATCATATTCATCGAATGCACTCGGTTGTCCAGAGTCAGACATCTAAAATAATTTACTAAAATTGAGAATCAAAAAGATTAAATGTGATCATTAGATATGGTCAACACGAACGACAACCAGAAATTACAAGAAGTCCGGCCTAGAGTGCAAAAAGTTCTGGCCTAGAGTGCAAAAAGTCTTGTCCATGTGTGCAAAAAGTCCTGACAAGTTCCCATTAAAAAAATCTGCAACCTCGTGATGAAGATTGTTGTAAATCCATTAAGCTAAAATTTTTCCTATGTCAGGACTTATTGCATTCTAGGCCAGGACTTCTGCGTCCCCTTGTATGTAAACAAGTTTGCCAGAAAAAAAGTTTTTGAAGAAATGAAGAAGCATAACGCCAAAAACGCGCTGCTGGGACAGTGCGGTCATGTGATGTTTCGAAACTTAACATTTCGAAACTGCGTTGATGTTTCGAAACTTAATGAAAAATTTACGGTTGGTCGTTGATTGCCAGACCTTCCGATCTGGCAAGTTAATATCGCTATAGTCGATAGTAAGCGTCAAAATTCTTTCGGATTCTGAAAGTTGATGCTTGATTCTCTATGAGTGAAAAAAAACCGTCTCAAAAAAGCTTTTTTCCACGTCGAGATACGCTTTTTTAAAATTTATGTGGATTCTGTTGCCGTTGGGTGACCCCTTTAATGCAACAATTTTCGTCATAATATTTCCATTTAATGCATCTTTAAACTTTCCAATTACTTTCTTATTTGTTTCGTCATATAATGGATGTTCTTTTGGATAATCACTGAAATCGAAATGTTCTTTCATCTCACTCATATCTTTATAAATAACTTCGGTTTCAATTTCATAAATTAAACTATCAGTATCTTGATAGCATAGCCTTATTTTATCACCATATCTTTTCTTCATAACATCATAATGTAAATGTCGTTCGTGTTGATCATATCTAATGATCACATTTAATCTTCTTGATTTTCAATTTTAGTAAATCATTTTAGATGTCTAACTCCGGACAATCGAGTGCATTCAATGAATATGATCTCCATCTTTCGTCATTAACTGTTGGTGAATTTAAGCAGGAAATCGAGATCAATGGTCGCGTTCTTCGATGGGTTGTTGAATAGGTTTTATATAATCTATATTGCTTTTTTAGCTTCAAGTAAAGGTTCAAATTGGTGTGGGTGTGCGCGTTTGGGATTTTACTACTGGTGATGAAATGAATGGAACAGATGACTTTAGAGGCTTTCATTAACAATGCGATATTGGCTGAAAATCATGCACGACGAGCACGTCGCCGTCGATCTACATCGCCCGTTCGAGAAAATGGAGCTTTTATTCTACAGGTAACGATTTTAGTTAACAGTAGTATATATGTATTCAAAATTTTAGGCAAATGTATGTACTCCAGGTGTTGATGTTGATGGAAATGTAGTAAATATTGTAGAATATTTGGACATTGAGGTAAATAGAAGTACAGTGGATTCTCGATAGTACGGTCCCCCAAAATCAAAATTTCAAAAAATCATTTGTCAATTTTAATGCTATTTTTTTCGTTAACCACATTTTCCTTAAAATTCTATATAAGATTTTAAGGAAAATGTGGTTAACAAAAAAATAGCATTAAGATTGATGAAGATATGATTTTTTGAAATTTTGATTTTGGGGGACCGTACTATCGAGAATCCATTGTATATAATAATGACAATATATTATTAGCGCTAATCGTCTCGAAATGATTTCGAGACTCTAAATGCGCCTCTAAACGTCTCGAATTACATGTAATTCGAGACTCTAATGTCTCGAAATAGTCTCGAATTAAATATATTTAATTCGAGACATTTAGAGTCTCGAATTACATGTAATTCGAGACGTTTAGAGGCACATTTAGAGTCTCGAAATCATTTCGAGACGGTTAGCGCGCAGCCTTAGTTTTAGTACACGCCTGCTCATGATTTCGTCTATCGTCATCAATAATTTTATGAATCATTAGATAGTTCTTTACGTTTATTTATAAGTCGAATAAATATTGATTTTAATATAGCCAATTATAGAGGATTTTGATACATTATAGAGCGAAAATAATAGAAAATGTGGTTGGGGGAGATTTGGGTATAATTTAACATGAACCCTTATAATTTAACATGAATTTTTTCTTTTTTATATTCAACTTCCTGCGAAGATTCAACGGAACTTATGTACTTCGGCCCCCCTAATTGGGGGGGGGGGGAACGAATTGCACAGACTTTGGGGGGCCAAACTACACCGATTGGTGCAGTCCGCCCCTTCCAAAGTTGGTGCAGTTCACCCCTCTCAAATTTGGGAGGCCGAAATGCATAAGTTCCGATTCAACTTCCTTAAAATGTCCGCTTTTTAGATTATCTTATTTATAATGTCCTCTCCCTACTGGATATGTATGAACATGGTAGTGGACATCCAAAAGGAGTGCTGACTGAGGAAAGAATGAAACTTGTTGAGAATCTTCTGTTAAATTCAGGTCAGTTTCTTGTGTAGGATTTTCATTTTTTCCAGATACTCATAAGTCGCTTCGAGAAACAACTCGGATTGCCGGAACGTCTCTGAGATCAATTTAATGAATAGCGAAGTCGAGCGCGCAATCGATTCCTCGCATAAAATTAGCCATAATAGGGTCATTTTTGAAAAAAATTTCGGATCGAAAAAAAAACATGAAAAAATCGCCCAAATTCCGGTGTATACAGTCCGTTCAGTGACGTAGTCAGAAATTTTTTAGGGGGGGGGGGTACCAAGCTTTTTTTCTAAAAAAAATCATAAAGGGTACCCTTATGTTTTTTCGAGCCTTCGGCCCGTAAGTAGGGGGGAGGGGGTACCTGTACCCTTGGCCTCCCCCTGTGGCTACGTCACTGAGTCCGTTGCATGCTTATAAAGTCACCCAAAATTTTCAGAGTTCGGGGATGTTCCTGGCGATCGCGATCCGAAACGGTTTCCATTCTTCCCATGAAATGTTTTCATGAAACCGTGATGACTATATCCGAGTGTTGGACATTTGTTGGTACCATTTCTACGTCAGAATCGTCGAGTTACTTTCGTTTTTCAATAAAATAACGCCGCTATACGCACTAGTTGTGTTACAAGAGCTTGGTTATCAAATTTTGAACTGGACTGCCATTTCTCCGGACTTGGATTTAATTGAAACTGTTGAGGGAATACTTATGAGACGAGTTTATGGCGGAAATCGACAGCACCAGAATGTTCATGACTTGAAACGAGCCATCACCGAAGCATGGGAGAACATTGATCAAGAAACAATCAGAAAGTTGTGTATGAAAGCATGCAAAACCGCATTTTTCAAGTGATCAATCGTCCAGAAGACATCACTGATTATTAGTTGAATCTATTGTTATTTAGTTATGTTTGAATAAATTTATATTTGTCAAGTGACATAAAATCCGTTTGTCTCTTTTTTTTGACAAACGTGAGATTTTTTCGCAATTTTTTATGGAAACATGGTTTTTCTGCTATGCTGAATCGAATGGAAACCGTCTTGGATCGTGAAATCACCAGGAACATCCCAAACTCTGAAATTTTGGGGTGACGTTATAAGCATGCAACGTCGCAAGTGACAGTGCATTTTTGTGTCGTGCAACAGATTATAAATGGGCGGTGGGATACTTGCGGACGGACATTTGCGGACGAACATTTGCGGACGTTTAAATTTTTTGAAAATTTTGAATTTTTGAACAAATTGAATTTTTCAAACGTTTCGTCCGCAAATGTCCGTCCGCAAATGTCTGTCCGCAAATGTCCGTCCGCAAATGTCCCGTCCGCAAGTATCCCACCGCCTATAAATTCAATTCGCAATTTGTCGCGCGACACAAAAATGCACTGTCGTGACGGAAGTATAAAGCTTTAAGAATTTTAGTAATAGCATTTTAGTAACAGAAATTTTTATATTTGAAAATTCAATCATCACTACAGAACTTATTGCTGTTGTGTTTTCTACNTGTCGCGCGACACAAAAATGCACTGTCGTGACGGAAGTATAAAGCTTTAAGAATTTTAGTAATAGCATTTTAGTAACAGAAATTTTTATATTTGAAAATTCAATCATCACTACAGAACTTATTGCTGTTGTGTTTTCTACAAAATTGTACACAATCTGACGACATTTTCTATGAGTTGCAAATATGGGAATGCATTTGTAGTGAACTTCATGTGTAGTCATTGTAGTGTGTTCTATCTTGTAGTTGAATAGAAAAAATTAGTCTCGGACACTCCTTTAAATCATCGTCTGATTCAAAATTTCTTATTTACAAGATTGTTTGTTAAAAAAGATTCTTCAGAATTGAAATGTCCACCTTAGTGCCGCATGAAAATCAGCATCATCGTTGGCTACGCCTTGATAAAATCAAAGAGGATAGCTACAGGTAGTTCTTTTACATCATAGAATAAAAGTTACTTTTTGTTATTAGAGGAGAATGTGATGCCCCTGGGCCGAATTCGCGAATTTATGGTGGTCAAGTGTTAGCACAAGCATTAAAAGCTGCTTATGAAACAACCCCTGCTGGATTTGTGGTGAATAGTTTCCATTGTTATTTTATTCGTGGAGGTGAAGAAAGAACTCCAATAATTTATGAAGTGAAACGAATTCGTAATGGCAGAAATTTTGCTATACGAACCGTAGAAGCTATTCAGGACGGAACAGTCATTCATAGTAGCGAATTTTCTTTTCAACGAGTAAGCTTGAAATTTTAGATATTCAACTTTTGACTGTTTTTTAAACTTCTTTTGAAGAAAATCAATAACTGGTACTACTAAGGATTAGCGAGCCTACTTAACGTGAATTTTTTTAAAGCTTTTTTGGGAAATGACCTCTCTTGGGGTAAATCGATTTTCCGCATAAAGTTACCCCAAGAGAGGTCATTTCCAAAAAAGGCTAAAAAATTTTTTAGTTCACATTAAGTGGGCTCACTAATACTTAGCAGGACCCAATAATTTTTTAGTCTAAATTAGAAAAATACAAATTTACACATAAAATTTTAAACATTTATACAACCAATTTATATAGGAAGGTTCTGCATCTAATTTTACTGTGACTCCTAAGTTTCCTAATGTACCTCCACCAGAAGCTTTAAAAGATGCGGTTGTTCTTCGAAAAGAAGCACTTGCCAACGGAGTTCATCCGAAAAAGTTGCGTGCTTTTAATACCGAACGAATTGCACCAAGATGTGAAGTAAGGGCATGTGATGAAGATGTATATCTTCGAGGATCCGATGGTCGGATTCTAAAACAATATATTTGGATGCGATATCAAGATCCAGTCGGTGAGTTGAATAATCTCGGGGCTATTGTGGATCAGGGTGGGGTCACAGCAGAGTCAAAAATCGAAATTTTTTTAAATTAACATATTTAGGGCTAATTTGATGCTAAAAATCGATTGCGCACATTCCCGAAGCGTGAAAGGCTTTGTTTGACCCTTAAAAATTGTATTTTTACCCATATTTTCACATTTTAAAAATACGTATTTTTCAATTTTTAAGGGTCCAAAAAAAGGTTTTCACGCTTCGGGAATGTGCGCAATCGATTTTTCGATTTAAATTACCCCTAAATATGCCATTTTAAACATTTTTTCGATTTTTGACTCTGGGGTGACCCCACCCTGATCCACAATAGCTCCAATAATCTCTAATTATTCATGTTAGCTTTATAGATTGCGCAGATTTGTCTATGACCCACAGTACACTTGCCTATGTTTCGGATTTACATTTGGTGATGACGGGGATGTTGCCGTATCCACATATTGAATTCAAGCTACAAACTTCTCTAGACCACTCGGCATGGTTTCATGAATTTAGGTGAGCACTCAAATAGATCTTCTTACAGAGTGAGTAAAAAAACGTACTTTTGCGTTTTTTGGCGAAAATTTTTTCAAAAATTGCATGAAAATACTCCTTATAATGATTTTTTCTACCCTGTAAACAATGATATCTGTAAATTTAGGTTCGATGTAAACGAGTGGATTTTGTATGAACAAGAATGTGTTGCTCATTCTGCGAATAGATCACTAATCCATGGTCGAATATGGAGCCGGAGTGGGAGATTACTTATGGTAATTTTTCTATTTTTGTCAAAACAATTACTTTTTGAGAGTGTTTTTTGGAATATCGATTGAACGTGAAATTTTTCGAAAAAATTTTTTTCATCTGGGATTTACCCTTCTAGGGGTAATTTTATGCGGGGAATCCGAATTTAACATTTTCGAGATCTAAAAATCTTTCCCCAAATCAAGACAAGGCTATTTATATGACGTATGGCATGTTATTCTTGTCAAAAATGTGTATAAATAGCCTTTTCTTGATTAGGGAAAGATTTTCAGGTCTCGGAAATGTGAAATTTGGATTCCCCGCATAAAATTACCCCCATGAGGGGTCAATTCCAGATAAAAATTTTTTTGTTCGAAAAATTTCACGTTGAGTGGGATATCTGATCGATACTAATTCCTACTTTTTAGTCAACTTCACAAGAAGGTTTAATTTATCCTGCATCGACAAAACCCGAAAAGCAAAAAGAAGTTAATGTTCAAGGTGAAAAGCTTAACTCAAAAATATGAAAATATGTAAAAATGTTATCAATAAAAAATTATCCATTATTTCAAATACATATATACAATAGATACCGGTTGTTAAAAAAGGCATAGATATATAACGCACAATGATTTTATTCGAGAATTTCAAAATTGTCATCGGAATCGAATGTGGGGTCCCCAAAATCATCAAACTCTAAAAATAAGCACATTTTAAATTTAGTTTTAAGCACAACTTTTTATGCAATTATTATTATTTTGATTGAAAAATTTGCATAAACATTCGGAGCTACTTCGTCTCTTATACCCCATTGAATGTGGTCTAAAATTGAAATTTTTGATTTTTCGAAACCCCTAATAGGGTCATTTTTGAGAAAATTTCTAAAAATCAAATTTTTCGATTTTAGACCACATTCAATAGGGGTATAAGAGCCGAAGCTCCAAACATTCTTGTGCCTTCTGACTAACCTTTTAATGTATCATTTAAAGCATTTCCATCTACAACATAAGGCACGAATTTAGGCCAACCTTTTGGTCTTTCTTCCAAGATTTCAAATAATGGCGGATTTGATGAGCTTAGAACCGGCTAAAATCCAACTTTTCATGGATTTAATAAAAACATCAATCTAACCTTTAATCTAAGAACTAGATCGTTATAGTCCTCCTCACAAATGCAAATAAAAGCAAGTGCCAATGAAGGATCAAGTGTCGTAAAATCCATGTGCAATAGATAAGGACAATGAAATGACGAATCATCGAATTCATCATCCACTGATTTTGATCCGGAGGCAGATGAGGTGGATGAAAGCGCATAAGATTCTTCGGATGACTGTGATCTGGTGTGGACGAGACTATCATCGGCACTATCGTCGTTTTTCTTATTCGTTGATGTTGTAGGGGATTCATCCGAGTCAGATATAATATCACAAGCAACTTGCTGGTCTTCGACAATTTCAATCGAAGTAGCCGGATCTTCTTGTTCGAGATTGATAGATTCTTGGCATACGTGTGGGTCCAAATAAATTAGCTAAACAAAAATCAAAGAAATGCAGCAGAAAGTTTGGATTGTTATACCTTATTACCAACATTCCCGAAAAAGTAAACTGCGTGATTTGGACGGCCTCCAATAATTCCGGCACATTGAGGCAGTTTGAAAAATTCCTTAAATTTGGAATAAATTCTAATACAAGTCAACAAAATATACATGGTGGTCCAGCATGACCATCCTGAATTTTCTCGAAAAGGGTATCTCCGAGTTTCACAAAAATTGAGGTACCATCGTTTTTTTTTATAATAAATTCGATATTTCGGCGAGCTTAAAAGATTGTTACTCACGGTTTTTTGTATGTTGGTATGGACATCGAGATATTTAAAAAAATATTTTTAAGATTTTGAATAAGTCTGTGTATTGAAGCGAAAACCTGAATTTTTTGCCTTAAGAAAATTTTTGAAAAATGGCGGTTTTATTTTTCAAAAATTCCTTAAGGAATTCAAATTTTCGTTTCAATACTCAAGCTACTTTGAAAATTCAAAAAATTATGAAAAATGAGGACTAGAAAGTTGTAAAAGACGGCATTTGATAAGAGTTTTGCGTTTTTGAGAAATCGAGCTTTCTTATGGAGAACTCATGCTGAATCACCCTGTACTTGTATAGCTGGCAAATAGCAGTTGTTTATAACAGTCAAACCAAGTCGTAGAGGTATAATAATTA
>OZJO01009210.1:0-12154 GCA_900406225.1 Acrobeloides nanus
GCCTTTTTTTAGCCCAAATAATTTTTGAAAGTTTTTTGGTCGAAAAAATGCATTTTTTGCCAAAAAATCGCATTTTTTGGGCAAAAAACGACATTTTTGAGTAAAAAAGTAGCAATTTTTGACGATTTTTGGTGAAAAATATACATTTTTTATTGCAAAACTTAAAGAAAGTGGACTTTTTTGCAAAAATTTTGGTCATTTTGTCTTAAAAAATTGTCCGGCTCTGCCCAGATTGAGCCAGCCACCACACAGCCCGGCCTTGGGGAGTTGATGTGAAAGAGCATAAAATTCTGAGCATTTTTTGCTTTTGGATCACTACCATACGCGGGCAAGAGGGAGCCTCCCCCCCCCCAACCCACCCACTCATCGGCCCAAAATTAGGGGGGACCCTCTCACTCATCGGACCAAAATTAGGGGGCTTTCTCACTCTTCGGCCCAAAATTAGAGGGGACCCTCTCACTCGGCCATTAGAAAGATTTACATAAGAAATTTTCGACGACCAAAAAAAAGGTCGCCAACTTAGCCAGGGGGACCCTCTCATCGGACGCTCCCTCCCCCTCCTACCTTGCCCATGTATGACCACTACTTGAAAATCTAACGATAAAGAGATATGAGCAAAACAAAAAAAGTTCAAACGAGTTGAACATTGAAACGAAGGGATTGATTTCAGTTTTTGCTTATAAAATTCAAAGATTTAAAGGTTGAATTAAAAAAGAAAAGCGGCACTTTTCATAGCTCGTAGAGACGAATAAAATGACATCAAAATTATCGAATTTGAAAATAGTTTTGGGTTATTGAAGCGATTACCCTGATTCATGTTTTCGTTTCAATAACCCAAAACTATTTTCAAATTCGATAATTTTGGTCTCATTTTATTCGTCTCGTTGAGCTATGAAGAGTTCCGCTTTTCTTTTTTAATTCAACCTTTAAATCTTTGAATTTTATAAGCAAAAACTGAAATCAATCCCTTCGTTTCAATGTTCAAACTCGTTTGAACTTTTTTTGTTTTTCTCATATCTCTTTATCATTAGATTTCAAGTAGTGATCTAAAAGCAAAAAATGCTCAGAATTTTATGCTCTTTCACATGGAACCATCAACTCTAAGTACAAGTGGACGGGGTCCTTTAAAGGTGAGTTCAAACCATGGCCAGGTAGAAATTTTTTAATAAAAAAATGACATTTCTAGGGTCAATTTTATGCGAAAAATCAATTGGAATAGGTTTCGAAGCGTGAAAATGCTTCCTTGACCCTGATTCAGGGAATGAAGGTCGTGTATTGAAGCGAAAATCGAAAAATTTGGATTTTTAAACAAAAAAGACCCCTTCAGGTAATTTTATGCGAGGAATCGAGGTCAAGAAATCTTGAATCAAGTTCAAGAAAACGTATTCATAATCCAGAATTATTTGCAATCGACTCCTCGCATAAAATTACTTTGGAAGGGTCTTTTTTGTTTAAAAATCCAAATTTTTCGATTTTCGCTTCAATACACGACCTTCATTCCCTGAATCAGGGTAAGTAAAAGCATTTTCACGCTTCGAAACTTATTTCAATCGATTTTTCGCATAAAATTTACCCTAGAAATGTCATTTTTTGTTAATTTAAAAAATTTTTATCTGACCATGGTTTGAACTCCCCCTTTAAGATGCTGTATCAATCCATGTGCATATGTGTGGAGATTTTCATCACTGCTACCGTTTATGTGGGCAACGCTACGGGGATTTTGGCTATTCCAGAAATGCTAGCTCCAGTCGAGCATGCTACCTGGATTTTGGTTCACGGTATATATTTTCTTAGTGGAAAAACAAACCAAACTTAATTTAGCTGATACTCCGATTGTATATTTGATTTTCAATAGATCGTTACGAAAGGCCGCATTTGAATGGACCAATAATCATTTGTTAAAAAGGAATCGGAATCGAATCCACAACTTTATTACAACTCACATGATGTAAACTAGTGATGTTTCCGTTTCTGAAGTCTTAGGCAGGATTTATACTTCCGTCACGTCGCGCGACATGTCGCACAACGCGTCGCAGAGCAATTACGTTTATAGTGCGAACAATTTTTCCAATATCGTTTATAGTTGCTGTCGCGCTACAGCCTACGACGTCGCAAGTGCTGACGACGCGACGCAACATAAGGTCGAGTGGCAAAAAATTTGGCTCCAAGCGGGATTCGAACCCGCGACCTTGTGACTACTAATTTGTCGCTGCTTTGTCACTGCACCACCAAGACTTGTTGATGGAGAAGCGTCTTTTCAAACCAAGTACTAGTGCTTTTAAAAAAATTAAAAATCTATACTGTCGCGCGACAGACTATAAACGCCAACTCGTGACGCGTCGCGCGACACAAAAATGCACTGTCGCGTCGCAACACAACGGAAGTATAAATGGTGCCTTACAGAATGGAAGGGTTGCTCCCTCCCCCGATCAATGGCGTAGGCATAAGGGTTGACTATGAAAGGGCACTTCACAAAAATCATCAGGGGACTCTAGAGCGACTATACAATACGAATTTGACAATTTCAAGAGAAAAAACGCTTCCCTGATTCAGGGAAGACTTATGTATTAAAGCGAAAAGTCGCAAAAATCGCATTTTACAACTTTTCGCTTTAATCCCGGCTCGAAATTAAAGTTTTCCAGGCTAAAGTAACAGAGCTACATTAATTTATTTGTAAAAAATAAATTTTTTTTATTCTATATCTTTGGAAGAGAGCTTTTGAAATTGGTTTTTATTGACAATTTTTGGCCATAAAGTTTTCATCACGAACAATGGGACTATTACCCAAATTCCATTTGAAATCCAAAATTTCCAGATGATATCAAACAACGGGGCATGTGAAGATATGTAGCTTTTTGTATCTAAAATTTTTTAAGTTTACCCACCAAAATAGTGTTGTTTACCTTGAGGAGGATTGATGTAAAGTGTCAAATAAAAAGAAGTCTTCCAAAACATCATTAAATTTACAGCAAATGCGACTAGAAATGTATGTTTGGAATGTTTTCTGTTCTAAATTAGAAATTTAAAAAATTTTGAGAAAAAAATTTTATTTTTGAGCAAAATGCAATTTTGAGAAAAATTCAATTTTGAGCAAAAATTCGATTTTTGAGATAAAGATCGATTTTTGAGCAAAATTCAATTTTTGAGCAAAAATTTAGATTTTTGAGAAAAAAATTTTATTTTTGAGCAAAATTCAATTTTGAGAAAAAAATTTGATTTTTGAGATAAAGATCGATTTTTGAGCAAAATTCAATTTTGAGAAAAATTCAATTTTTGAGAAAAAAAATTCAATTTTGAGCAAAATTTGATTTTTGAGCAAAATTTGATTTTTGAGCAAAAATTTTGAAAAAAAAAGAATTTTACCAAAATGATTGCTAAAATTTGCAAAAATATTTCTAAAAGTAATAAACGACTATTTGCCATCGTGATTAGATCATCCGGGTCGGAGTAGCGGATATCAACGTCGGCATAGATGTTCCCTAAAAATCAAATTATAACATGATGGGGGGGGGGAGAGGAAGGGATGTAGTCAGAATTTCATTTGAAGTAACATTTGTTCAAGAAATGTCTTATTCGCCCTTTATATAGATTAGAGGATGATGTACAAGGGTTTTGGGGGGGGGGGCGAACGGCTAAGCCAAATTTCACAGAAAATTTTTTTAGTGCCCCAAGCGCTCAATTTTATCTTAAAAGAGAAATTTTCGAAAAAAATTTTATGGGCCCGAAAAAAACCATTTTTTGTGCGTCTTTTGGGGTAAAAAATCGTGGGCTCCTGGGTAAATCAGCTCTAACTTTTTCAAATCAACGCGAAAAATTATTTTCTTGCGCATACAAGAGGTTTTTCCTACCGGGGAATCGATTGGCGAAGGTTTCAGGGTCTAAAAAAATTTTCCTGACCCACCTTGCCCAGGATTTTTCAAAAAAATCCTGCTGAAAATAAAAATTTTTGAAATTTTTTCAGATTTTAGCGGTTTCGATTGTAATATGGTTTTTCTATACGGGGAACACGAATCCGAGCGATTTGAGTCGTTGCGGATCGAATCTGACCGAGTTTTGGTGGAAAAAATCCTCTGGAAGGCAGGGGTACAAAATCGGGCAGGTATCCCCAACTTAAAAGTGGCGTAGAAAATTCAAAATAAATAGGATTTACACCAAAATTTAATCGATAGTGCCCCAAGTATTCCTCTAACGATTACTTTTTAAATTAGATGAAAAGACTTTAAGGGTCCCGAGAAAGACCGTTTTAAGTGACTGGTCAAAAAACCTGTGCTCCCATGTAACAAAAGCGCGCGGAGAGCGTCTCAATGCAGGTTTAGTAGTATAGGGGTGCTACTAAAAAGGGTGCCCTATACGTATTGCTACTGCAAGTGTTGCTATATATATGGCCCCACGTATTCTGGTCCCTTACATAAAAAATAAACATTTCCGAGAAATCCATTTTTCAAAGTCCATGGACGAAGAAGTTGAAAAGTTGCATCAATAGTACAAATTACAGCAGAAACCCCTAGCCATATTTTTATCCAAAAGGGTAGTAAAGAGGCCATTGTTTAAAGAAAATATAAACTAAACGACCACTTAATAGACAATATACCACTGAATAGACCATAAACC
Organism: Acrobeloides nanus; assembly: GCA_900406225.1. Classification (NCBI taxonomy): domain Eukaryota; kingdom Metazoa; phylum Nematoda; class Chromadorea; order Rhabditida; family Cephalobidae; genus Acrobeloides; species Acrobeloides nanus. Next base: position 4,612 of record OZJO01009210.1, read on the forward strand.
TTATCAGTTAATATAAAATTATATAATCTTAACTATGCCGTTTACTTATTTCCATATTATTTTGTCGAGTAATCCGTCATTTATGATCAATAAACCCTTCTAGACTATGCATAATAAAAAATTTATGCTATCCAAAAAACTAAGCACCAAAAAATGATCTCAATTAATACTCATCAATCAAAAATTTTTTATAAACTTCAATCCATGTGGCGCACCACAAAACTTCCCGTGTACATGAAGTGATCAGATTCCACCTTGTGGTTCTCTGAATTTGGAAATGTCCGGGAGTCCGAGGGTTAGCTTAATTTTGGTCGTTTTAGCCAAAAATGGCTTTGCTCAAAATTGAATTTTTTCTCAAAAATCAAATTTTTCTCAACAATCGAATTTTTGCTTAAAAATCAAAATTTACCCTCCCATCTACCCCCTTCCCTATGCCACTGCCTCGTACCCCTAGTTATCCCCTATGTGTATGATCAAAATGATATAAAAAATTGAATTAAAATTTTTTATTATTTGGTTTCTATATAAACGCATAAAAATTAGTTTACAAAATAACAGGGTGTATAAAAAACCGGAATTTGGGCGATTTTTTCTTTTTTTCGACCCGAAATTTTTTCAAAAATGACAATTTTATCGGGGAATCGATTGCGCACATTTCCAACGCTTCCCTGACCCTGAATCAGGGAACCGGAGTGCGTGTATTGAAGCGAAAATCGAATTTCGGGTCGAAAAACATAAAAAATCGCGAAAAACATAAAAACATAAAAAATTCCGGTTTTTCTTATACACCCTGTAATAAAAATTAATCCGCCATCCAACTCTTAGCTTCGATATCCGCCTGTATATGCTTATTTTCATAGTCATCATGCACATCCACCAAGTCTCCATCATTTATAACCACCATCTTTAACCGTTCTTGGTAAGCTTTCGAAGCCGCTTCTAACATTTCTGGAAGAATTTCCGTAAAAGATCGGTGAATGCGTAGACTAAGTTCAGTAACACCGTCTGGTGCAATCGGCTGTTCGTATACTTTGCTTTTAATATAGCCCCACAAGAAGAAGTATAGTGGATGCATATCCGGTGACAGTTTTGGCCATGTGGCATAGCTTGATCCGGGTCCAGTCCACCGATCTGGGAATTCTTCATTGAGTAATTCCATCGAGTCGTTGTGTAGCGGTGAATCATCGTGCATAAAATATGGATCATATAATCGAAATTCCAGACGTTGAAGTTGTTTCAGTTCAAAATTGAATTTTTTCAAGAAAAGGTGATAAGTAGGTTTTTCAGCACGACCAGAAGCTATATATGGGCCGAGGATAGTTCTAGCGTTGAATGCCGCCCAGACAGTTATGCATTCACTTGTTGGTGATGGAGCTGATTTGCTGTCAGGTTGATTTGGGTCTTCTGATAAGTACACCAAATTGTGGGTCTCTACTCGTCCATTTGTGTAAAAAGTTGCTTCTCCAGCAAACCACATTTTTTGTTTGAAATGTTCGATTGAATGTATTCGTATTAATTCTGCCTAAAAGTTATTGTTATTAAGTTTGAAAGTGTGGCTAGAGATCTAGGCTTAGGCTTAAGCCTAAGCCTAGGCTTAGGCCTAGGCCTAGGCTTAGGATTAAGCTTAAGCCTAGGCTTAGGACTAAGCTTAAGCCTAAGCTTAAGCCTAAGGTTAAGCCTAAACCTAGGCTTAGGCTTAAGCTTAGGCTTCAGCTTAGGCTTAAGTTTAGGCTTAAGCCTAAGCCTAACCCCAAGCCTAGGTCTCAGCCTAAGGTTACGGTTAAGCTTAAGCCTAAGCCTAGGCTTAGGCTTAGGCTTAAGCTTAGGCTTAAGCCTATTCCTAAGCCTAAGCCTAGGCCTAAATCTAAACCTAAGCTAGGCTTAAACTTAGGCCTAAACCTAGAATCTAAGCTTAAGCCTAGACTTAAACTTAAGCCTAAGCTTAGATCTAGGCTTAGGTCTAGGCATAAGCCTATGCTTAGATCTAGGCTTAGGCTTAGACCTAAGCTTAGGCCTAGGCTTAAGCCTAGACTTAAACTTAAGCCTCAGCCTAGGCTTAAGCCTTATCACATCATATGATAACATTATCACCCCATCCTCTACCCACCACAATTAGGGTAGTTTAAAAACATCTTTTGAATACTTACTTTAGCAAATTCCAGCCTGTTCACTAAATCTTCTGCGGTGAACTTTTTCTTCAAGTGCATTTTATATGGATGACACTCATGAATCTTGCCAAATCCGAAAAAATTGAGTATACCCGAATCTTTTTTATAGCTTGTAGTGTGAAGTTCCAAATGATTGCAATCTTCTGGTTTTGTTTGACTTTTCATCTCCTTGATGTGCTTCGGCTCTTCAACAATATAATCGTGCTCGAAAGATCCGGTGTTCTTGAAATGCCCATACCAATGGAGAATTTCAGCTTCGGATGGCGTTCTAATTTCAGGATTATCTCCAAATTCTTCTTTAAATTTCTTTTGTACTTTAGAAATATCATGAAGTTCTGCTAGCCAAAGGACACAATTAGCTTTGTGAGTATTCGTAAAATTTTTCGCATCTAGGAAATTGTGCATAGTCTTTTCGAGGAATGCCATTTTATCTTAAAAAATATATATTGGGTTGTTTCCAAAAGTTTCTGGATTTTTTACATGCTTCCCTGGCCCTGATTCAGGGAAAAATTGGGATTTCGGAAAGAAAAATGTGAAAAAATGAAAAAAATTTTCGGACCCAAAAATTTTTTTCATGTAAAAAATTCGGAAAACTTTGAAACAACCAAGGTGATCCACGGGATTCTTTACATACATTGCATGGCTCAATAGCAATGCGTCAGTCTTATACCTAACTAGGTCGATGGTTCGAATCCCATTGTTGTCAAATTCATTTTTTCATTAAATAAATCAATTTTTGTAGGAAAAATTTTTCTCTTTTAGAATATGTAAAAATAAAAAAAATTGGGCCACTGGAAAAATGGAAATTCACGTTTAAGGGTTGAAAAAACATGAAAAAGTCGTCCAAATTCCGATTTTNAATTCATTTTTTCATTAAATAAATCAATTTTTGTAGGAAAAATTTTTCTCTTTTAGAATATGTAAAAATAAAAAAAAATTGGGCCACTGGAAAAATGGAAATTCACGTTTAAGGGTTGAAAAAACATGAAAAAGTCGTCCAAATTCCGATTTTTTATACACTCCTATAAAAACACAATAGTAATAAAAAATAAACTCAAAACGAGTGGCTTATAAACATAAACAAGGAATAAATCTCCTAGTTTTTAGTTCTTTTTGCTCATTCGAGTAAACATATTTGTGGTCAAAGAACATTTCCAAAACAACGGAAGTGTTTGCAGAGGACCCAATATTGATCAATTTATAGCAAAAAAGACAGATAAAGATGAGAGAGAGGCGGACAAAAAAGCCTACCGGATAGAGAAATGAGCATCTTTTAATGGAAAAGATCAACAGAATATATATATAAGAGATATAAGACCTACGGATAGGGACCATAGGTGGATAGGGGGTCCAATAGTGACTAGTTCGATGAAGTTTTGTACGACAACTTGCGTCGGTACCAGACTTCGATGGCGTAGGTCATTATGGGCTCAATCGTGGACTTGTAAAGGTGGCCAAAGATGTATTTTGGAGTCCATTTCCGGATCGTTGGGCACAAAAAAACAGCAGCTATACCGCTCGCTAATAATGTGTTATAATAGCTGATATTTCAAGAGATTAAAATTCTTAGTGACCTGGGTGTGGCGGTACGGCTGCCGCGCTCGGCACGACTTGGCAATTTGTAAAAGTACGACTGCGCCGAACACGCCGAACGGGGCACCAAACGGGGCTCCGAACACGCCAAACGGGTCCCAATTAGGCTTAGGCCTATGCCTAAGCCTAGGCCTAAGTCTAAGCCTAGGCCTAAGTCTAAGCCTAAGTCTAAGCCTAGGCTTAGGCTTTAGACTTAGGTTTTAGGCGTAGGCTTAGGCCTAATTGGGNTAGGCTTAGGCCTAGGCTTAGGCCTAGGCTTAGGCCTAGGCCTAGGCTTAGGCCTAGGCTTAGGCCTAGGCTTAGGCCTAGGCTTAGGCCTAATTGGAACCCGTTTGGCGTGTTCGACGCGTTCGGCGCAGTAGTACTTTTATAAATTGCCAAAATGAAAACCAATTTCAAAATCTTGATATTTGGCTACAGAAGTATTTTTTTGACATAATTTTCGACTTTAATATAGTTTTTCTAGGCGGGGAATCAATTGCACGCATTTTTGAGGCATGAAAAAATTTCCCTGACTCTGATTCAGGGATTACAAAGTTCATAGCTGTTTTAAGGGTATGCTTCTCGTAGGGGTAACTTTCAGTGGCCAAAATCAAAAAATTCCTTCAGATTGGTGTTCTCCATGTCGAAAAAATCCGAATACAACATTTCAGCCAATTTGGAGAACTTTTTGAAAATTCGATTTTTTCGACTCCTTGGTTTCGTGTCAATATACAAATTTTTCAAAAAATCGGGAGTTTTTACCGTTGAGGTAAAAAAACTCGAATTTTCAAAAAGTTCTCCAAAATGGTTGAAATTTTGTATTTGGGGGTTTTTCGACATGGAGAACACGAATCTGAAGGAATTCTTAGGGTTTGACTACTGGAAGTTACCCTTATGAGGAGTAACCCTTAAAATGGTTATAAACTTTATAATCCCTTAATCAGGGCCAGGGAAATTTTTTTATATCTCGAAAATGCGCACAATCGATTCCCCGCCTAGAAAAACTTTAGTAAAATCGAAATTTTTGTCAAAAATTTCTAGAGCCAAATATCAAGATTTTGAAATTGGAAACCCCCGATTTTTTAAAAGTCTGTATATTGACACGAAAACAAGTCTTATTCTCAAAAAGACCGATTGGATCGTATTTAGGGATGGGCGAGTGTAAACCTCTTGAAAATAAAATGATTTTTTTGTTGATATTCTTTAAAAAAATATAAAAAATTTTTCTTACCATGTCAAAACTTCTTGACAAGGACGACATCTGACTTGAATCAAACTTTTTACTGCACTTAATCTGCATACTAAAGCACCTGGAGCAATACCAGCCGTTGAGCTTCCTTCACGCATATGATTCACCTAAAATTTTTATATTCATATATCATCTTTTTAAATATAAAATTAGCCTATTTGGAATTAGGTGTAAATATTGAACTGGTCTTACAGATCTGAACGATGTACGGGGATCATTGCGCGAATGTTTTTGTTTCGCCGCATCGAGATCTGAAGAGCAAATAAGCTTTATGGCAAACGCCGCCAAAGGTCAAAAGGTGTGAACGCCGAGGTGACAAACATAGCAGGGTACCGGATATAATAATGAACGGATGTTGGTAGGGAGAACAATAACAAAGAGCAAAATTAAACTCAAAGTTGGGGTTTTTAAATGTGAGAAAAATGGAAAACAAATGCTTGAATAAAGATTAAAGGACCAGTTCACTTTTAGGGAGTTGATGCTATGTGAGCAAAAAATTTGCTTGAACATCTAGGAAAAAATAAATACAGCATCGTTTATAACTCGGTGAGACGAATAAAATGACACCAAAATTATCGATTTTGAACATGTTTTGGGTTATTGAAACGAAAACCATGAATCAGGGATTTCGTTTCAATAACGCAAAACATTTTTCAAATTTCGGTGTCATTCTATTCGCCTCGCCGATTATAAACAATGCTGTACTTATTTTTTTCCTAAATGTTCAAGAATTTTAAATTTTATAATGATTTATTAAATCGTTTCAATAAACAGTCTGATTGAGTACAAGCTCTTCGTTTCAATGTTCAAACTCGTTTGAAAATTTTTTTCAAAGTTTTTTTTTCGCTCATAACTTTTTATGGTTAAATTTTCAAGTAGTGCCGTAAAAGCAAAAAATGCTCCAAATTTTGTGTTCTACCACATGGCATCAACTCCCCAAAATTGGATTGGTCCTTTAATTCACTTAAAACCAAAAATTTATTCTAATTAAAACTTTGAGCAACCTGTCATTAAAATCGTTGATTTCTCATCAAAAAGGCATGAGAAAATTTTCCAATAAAAACTTTTTCTCAACCCTGTAATTTGAAAATCCACTAAATGAGTATCTTTCGTTTAGCCTTATGTTAAATTTCAAAAAGTATAAAATTTATTTAATAAAAAACCTTAAAAAAATAAATACTTTTTACTCATACGGATGTCCCAAAAAAGTGGAATTGTCGTAATTTTTTCATGAATTTTGAACACGAAAAAAATTTTAAAAATGACCCCCTACCCTATAGGGATAATTTAGTCAAATGTTCAAGCCGGTCCTCTAAGTGTTAATAAAATAATAACAAAAGTCCTTTTAGTTTATTGCAAAAATTAGTTCAAATTAGTTGTTTATGTTATAAATAAATGAGACACACGCAAAATTGGGCTGAAATTTCTCGAAATAATTGCAATAAACTTCAAATGAGAAGGATTCTTTTTGAATAAACAGACTTGGAATTATTTTTGTTAATTTTCGTTCAAAAATTCCATATATGCAAATTTTTATACTAATAAAAATTTTAAAGCTAAAAATTCTCAAAGTAATTAAGAAAAATGCCGCAAGCAACTTCATCCGTCAAGAAAGATGACTTGAATTCATTTTCTAGATCGACTTAACTAATTAAGCCGGGCATTTAAATTAAGAGAAACGACGCAATTTGTTTAATAAATTCCGGGTACTCGGCCTTTGGACGCGTTAATTCCTTTCATTAAAGTCTCATTAAGCATTTGTTTTATATAGGTATCATATATATTAAATATGTAATAAGTGTTTGTTTTAAAGGGGGAGTCCAACTTAGGGTCGGGTAGAAAATTTTTTAACAAGTGACCTCCTAGGGGTAATTTTATGCGAGGAATCGATTGCACGCATTCTTGAACCTTGAAAACGCTTCCTTGACCGTGATTCTGGGAAATAGATGCGTGTATTGAAGCGAAAATCAAAAAATTGAAATCATCGTACGATCGTAAAATTAACGTAAAAGTATGACGAAATCGCCACAAGCTGTCGTACGATCGTACGACGCAGTACGACGAAGTTCGTACGATAGCTTGTGGCCATTTCGTCCGTCGTACGAGTGTATTTTACACTCGTACGATAGCTTGTGCCGCTTGGGTAGTGCGGTAGCTTGTGGTGACCCTTAGAAGGGTTGCGCGATAAAAAATTTTCAAGTTCTTGTAGAGCTCGAAATTTGAAATATTTTGAAAAAATTATTGAAAAAGCTTTTAAAATGGCCGAGATATCCTCAAAAAACCGATGATAGATGACTTTTGACTTACCCTGTATCTACCCCACTTGCCTATGAAAAACAACTTTATTAGAACTTACCAATTGAACACGTTGAATATGCTTGTCGGTGCGCATATGAAGTTGAAAATTAGCCTTAAGGTTTGTATTATATGGGCATAAACGACATTGATAAGTGCCATGTGAAAATGTTATATCGTTGGGACAAGTTCTGCTTCGATCATTTTCTAAATGATCCACCATATCATCGGCGTTGTTCGTTGAAAAATTTGTACA
>OZJO01009212.1:0-10551 GCA_900406225.1 Acrobeloides nanus
CCCCCTAACTTTTCATGAGGAACATTTTTCGCGTTGACGAGAAATTCTGAAAAAATTTGGGTTTATCGGAAAATGCGATTTTTCGAATACCAAAAAACCAGAATTTTTTCGAAATTTCTCGTCAACAGGAAAAATGTTCCTCATGAAAAATTAGGGTATAGGGGGTCTAGGGGGAGGAATAGTGCAAATTTGGAGGCCTGAAACGTCGATCTGTTAAAGTTATGGCGATTTTTCGAATTTAAACTTTGATATTTAAGCATTAATAAATATGAAAAATGGTTTTCTAATCACATAAGACAAAATTTACAGCGTGAAATGGCTAAAATCACTCAGTATTCGTTTGTATTCGTATTCATATTCGTATTTGTATTCATATTCGTTTTTCGAATATGAATACGAATACGAATACAAATATGTATTCGTATTCGTATTCATTTGCAATTTTTAATTCGAATACGTATTCGTATTCGAAATATTCGAATACGTATTCGTGTATTCGTATTCGGAAAAACCCTGAGTGCGCGCATTCTATTCCTCGTCAAAAATTGCTCCTAGGGTCTAACTGTAATAAAAATGTAAATTCATATGTAAATTCTTATGTAAATGTAACTGTAAATGTAAGTGTAAAAATTTTTACATTTACACTTACATTTACACAAGTGGAGTAACAGGCCCCAGAATAACTCGAGCCTAGCCAAGTTGTTAAGATTGTGAATTTGTTGAAAAAATATTCCTCACAACCCAAAGACTCTTTATTAAAAAATTTGATCTCTAGGCTCTAGTTATTTGGCTTTTAAAGTTTATTCTCAGTTAAGGATACTATTCCTGGCTAAGGAGTTTATCCTTAGCTTTATCCCTACGCCTGCTTAAGTAATACATGTGATTCCCACTTTTTGTTGAAACATTTTTACACGTCTGACACTTCTTTATGCTCAGTTTTTATAGATTTTGCAGGTCTACGTTCGATAAACTATGGCAAACAAAAGTCAAAGATCAGCAACAACAGAATAACAATAAATTTTATTTTTACCATTTTTTATGACGAATAAACAGAAATACAAATCTTGTGAGACATGGTGCATCTATCAGCAGCACCGTGTGATATTCGTTGCCAGCAGATTTGCACTTTTTCATGTTTACATACAATCTATTATCAAGTGCGATCTTTGTTACATTACAATACCCATGTCTCAGGTAATAAAATTATGATTCTTTTCAGATCTCCCATGCTACATACATGTTAAGGGTTGGGAACAATATAACATAAATCAAATACAATAAAAAAAGTAATCATGCCAGACAAAGGCCACATCAATTTTATTGGCACTGTGACCTATAAAATTGTTCACAAAAGTATAAACCAACATCGTAAAACTTGCACAATGCAGCAGAAACACTAAAAACGGAGAAGTTTTGTAAACAAGGTTTGGCGCACCCAAGTAGCCTTTGTTGTTCGCAACTCTAAGAATCGAGAGTGTGTCTAGTCGCAACAAAGCGCAAAGAAATAGTATTTAACACATAGTACAATAAAATTTTGACATCATAATTTTGAAAATTGATCTATAAGATAATCAGCTAAGGCTAAACCTAGACCCCAAAAACCTCATGGTCGGAAACCCACTCTTCTATTTCAAAAATTGGGCCTCCAAAACAATTGAATATGCAATTTTTTCGTTCAATTTAGACAGAAAATTTTTAGAAACATACGATCGTCATATTTTCTCTCTAAACATATCGCAACAATGAATGACCCTCCATTTTGGAAGGACAAGAAGAAGTTGTCATTTCCGGCGTTAGTGGAAGATTCTCTCAATCTTCGAATGTTGACGAATTTGCCGAACATTTACTAAATGGGGATGATCTTGTCACCGAAGACGATAAACGTTGGCCGCCAGGTGAGAGAATTTCAAGAAAAAAACACTATGCAAGTGAAATTTTTCCAGGGATTTATGATCTCCCAAAAAGGCATGGCAAATTGAAAGAACTGCACAAATTTGACGCTTCATTTTTTGGAATCACGCCGAAACAGGTACTTGTCTTTCCTTTCTAAATTCCCAATAGTTGGATATTGCAAACGATTTTTTTACAGGCCAACCATATGGACCCACAAGTACGCAAATTATTGGAGGTCACATTCGAAGCAATACTCGATTCTGCTGAGCCCAAATAATTTGTTGGCCTCTTGATGCTTTAAAAACATTTAAATATCGTTCCAATGACACGTGTGTTTCTTTTTGACCAAATCTGTGATTTCAGATTTCGGCTAGGAAAGATACGTCAAAGGTTTTTTTCATGCGAAAAAGCCAATTCTGGCATTATTTTGGCCGAAACACTTTCCTCAGTCCGCTAAAGCATGTTTCGACCTTCAAGTAACACGGCGGAACAAAATCGAAAAACGGACAAATTCAAATTTTTGATTGCCTGATTTGCAATAAAGTCTAATTATTGGAAAGAAAATTTAATACTTTTGAATTTTTGCTAAAAGTGATAAAACTTTGGAGGCAAATTCTGGTCATCAGGAATTTCTGTTTTCGCTAATTTTTTTGTAAAAAATTTCTCAAAACTTGATTAACAATTTAATGCATCGTCTTTTTCACGAAACATTTGTTAAATAACTACTATACAAGACCAAGGGTATTAACACATGTATACTCCTTGCGCGTCGCTGCTCGTCACTTTGAGACAAATCAATTATGCCATTTTGTAGAGCTATAGTTGCCCTATAAAGCCTAGCTAGAGCGTAATTGAGCGATTTAATATGTCGGAGTTGAAGCGGTTTTAAGGACACACCTCATTTTGGTTATTATCAACACATGACCTTTTTTCTATGTTTATATGACCAAAAATATTTTTCCAGAAATTTTGTCGCTTATTTATACACATCCTGTTGCAAGCAACCGCTCCATAAGATTTTAAAAAAAGTTTTTCAACATGATCTACCAAAAATAATGCCAGACTCTGTTTCTCGCATAGAAAAAACCCTAGAACCAAATTTTCTGTGTCGAAAATCACAGATTTGGTCACTTAGGAAACACATGTGAACGAGACAAACATTGAAAATTTAGGCTATAGCCCTGCCGATTTCCGCGGTACTCGAACCGGGGTTTTTATCGCCTGCTCGGGCTCAGAATCCGGGAGCGCTCTTTCACGAGACCCCGAGAAAATAATCGGATACTCTCTCATCGGTTCTGTCAGTTGCATGTTCAGCAATTGGATAAATTATGCCCTGGATCTACGATAACCATCGTTTCAGTGGATTCTGCTTGTTCATCTTCGTTGTTGGCGCTTAATCTTGCATTGGACGCCATAAGACAAGGGCAGTGCAATGCGGCTATCGTCGCAGGCGCCAACTTGAACCTGTCTCCGATGACGGCACTTCAATGTTTCGTCTTGGTAACTGAGTCCGGCTGGAAGTCTTCATTTCAATTTCTGCTAATCTCATTCCAACGCAGCTTCTCGCCCGATCCCAAACGGAAGCCATGTGATGGATTATGATCGTAGTTTAAAAATCTAAATAATTGTTTCCATCTATCTTCCTTATATCCTAACCTTTCTGGCCCAAACTTAACAGGATTAAGCCAAAAAAAGTTGGGTGAGACACCTATAGCAAGTGTTCGCTTCAATAAAAAGTTAAAAGCACATCTTTGACAATACCTCAGATTTTTTGATATGGTATCAACACAAATTGGACTTTATGTCCCGATTATTGACGATAAAAAATGCTCTAATTTCATCATTTTTCATCCATTTTCGATGAACTTTTTTTTCAGTAGTGGGTAAAAGTGTATGCTGAATACGATCCAATCGGTCTTTTTGAGTGAAGCTCATATTTTCGTGTCAATATACAGACTTTAAAAAAATATTTTCAAATGGTAGATGCTATGGGTGCTGCCTATGTTGAGGTTCACTTGTAAGTGACATTGTGATTCATTGCCTAAAATAATGACAAACACTATATAGTGACCATATGGAATCCTTACCCCAGCGGGATCGATCCTGCCGGTCTCAAAGTTGCTTAACTTACTAGATCGGATTGGTGCCTTCTTTACCCCTACGTTATGGTGTATAAAAATCATGCTCCCGATGAAATGGAATATATGCTCATTTAAAAGCCGATTTATTTGAAAAAAGCAAAAAAAGGTTATTTATTCAAAGACAATAGCGTAAATTTTTGGCTGAATTTATAAAATCTAAGATTCACGCTTCTTCCAGCAAGCAGCTGCATAAACCATGTCTCCATTTTGTAAAAAACTATAGGCTTCGGTGTTTGGAGCACAATAAAAATAGCGGAAAAAGACCTTGAAAATTCTAATAAACCAAGGCGACTAAAAATCAAAAATATAAAAATACATCTCTCTTTTTGTATACTGCCCGGAACCTTTTTCAGAAAATATGACTGAAAAAATTACTTGGTCAGCCATCCAGTCATATCTTTTTGCTGTTTTATCTATACCGTCTAGAACAGACTCTGTTATGTCTTCGTATGAGACCAATTCCAAATTTGCTTTTTCGGCATATTTTAAAATATCTTCAATTTTTAAAAAGTGGCTCAAGGTTGAGAATATGTATTGGTTGTTATGGTTCTAAAAAACAATCATTTCAATAAATCATCTCCAATGGTGAAGTGGTAAACGTCTCACTTTCATTCAAATAGTCGAGGGGTTCAATCCCTCCAGGGCGGAACTTTTATTCGAGTAATTCAAAAAGTTTTTAAAAGACTCATTCCCTCATAATATTGTTATTGGACTTGTACATTTCATTTTTTATCTTGAAACACTATCCATTGAGCCACACTGTACGGCACACCAAAATGCCTAAAGGCTCGTTACATACTCAGCGTAAGAGTAAACCCGTTTACATACTCAGCGTTTCCGAATCTTTTGCCAACTGATCAATATAGTAAAGATCAATCTAGAAAGCTTAGAGTTTCGGATACAAAGTTCATTCATAATAGAATGCGGAATAAGGGCCGTCGTTACCAGAATTCGCCATATCTCTTCTTCTTGAGCAATAATCAAGAATGAAAAGCATTTTATCCGCCATCTATTTTGTTGCAAGAAAGTCCAAAAAATTTCAACCAAGAAGTTTTCTTGAAGCTATCTTAAACAACGATGCCCAAATTGATGCTAACGTTTCGACTTTGTTCCCTCAACTAGGCCACAATGCCTATTCAACGACGATTGGAATTGGACAATTATGCAAGTAAGTTAAGTTTATATTTTTCCACTTACGTTTGCAATAGCGTTTACGCTGAGTATGTAAACAAGCCTTAAAAGGTGTAGACAAGGGTCAAATTTAAAAAATTTTACCAATTGACTCAACTCGTCAAGGGCTTTAAAACGAGTACCTATAGGGGTTTGACCCTAAAACGAGTACCTATAGGGGTTTGACCATATGGTACTCGTTTTGAAGCGTTCGGTGAGCTGAGTCGATTGGCAAAATTTTTATTAATTTTGACCCTTGCCTGCACATTTTTCCTCTTTGGTTTGTCGATAGTTTGATCCTATGAGGCGAAAGTTTAGTAAATCTATCTCTAATGGGATCAAACTCGCTCCTATAAGATGAAATACCGATTCCTTAGTCATATGACTATAGCCCCTTCCCACCCAAAAAGACAAAAAGTTGCCAGGTGGATAAGGAAGCCGCCAGTCCGATCTGGCAAGTTATCAATGTTGGGCACGCAGGTTCGATCCCACTATGATAAAATTTTGATTTTCAAAGAACTTTTTTAAAACAATGAAGCAAAATTTTTTTGCTCCATTTTTTATAAAAAAATTTTGTATCAAAATTTTTGCCCTAGTGGGATGGAATCTGCGGACCCAATGTTACTTAACATGCTAGATCGGACGGGCGGTTTCCTGATCCATTTGGCTATCGCGCGCAAACCTTTTATCTTTTAGCGCGGAAAAGGATTATATTGAGAAAAATTTTACATCAACTTTCGGGAATATAAATACTAAAAAATGACATACTTCTTTCGAATAGGCTATATCAGCCCAACAGAAGTATCCTCCGGGTTTTAGAACTCGTTCAACTTCTTGAAGAAATTTTTTTATGTCTGCATAACAGTGGCTGCTTTCGACATTCAGAACAAGATTGAAAGAATTTGAGGCACATTGCATATCATGGACATCACTATAGGTGATGAGTCCATTCAAAGAATTTCGGACTACTCTGTCGATTCCTGCGACACTTTTTACTTCTGGATGGGCACTAAAATTATTTTTGTAGAGATGCCAACAGTAGTGGTAAAAAAACATAGATAAATTTTCAAAATTTTTTACCTTTGTACCCACTGCAATCCACTACCCAATCCACATCCTGCTTCCAAAACTTCAAAGTTCTTTAAATTAGGATGCTTTGGACACATACTCAGCGTCTTCTCGTACAAATACAAATTTGGTATATGATCATCCAATGGAGTAAAAATTTGCGTAATTCGATCATAATTTTTTGAAACAATTTTATTAAACGTGGTATTTTCTTGAGTTTCAGGTTTAGGAAGATAGCCGAAGTTAAAAAATTTGAGGTTAAGCCTTTTGGAATAGTGGTGCAAGGTTGGGTACCATATAAAGGGATAGGCAATTCGGAATAGTAATAGACAAACGAATTGTCGATAACAATATTTTATGAATTCGAGTATCATTTGAGAACTTAATAAAGGTTGTTACAAAAAATACAAAATCCTAAAAAATATAAGGAGCTCGTAATTGATAAACAATTAAGAGCATAAAAACGCTTCCCTCGACCCCAGAAACAGGGAGGGGTAATGTAAACAAAGTCCAGTCACCTAAGATATGGTTCAGTCTCCTTTAAAAAAAGTTCAGTTTTTGACAGTTTTAAATAAAAAAAAGTTTTTCATGGTGTTTCAAAAAATGGAACGCTTTCCTGCCCTGAATCAACCCAAAAACCAGATTTTGCGATTTTTATATACAGGATGGCCCAAATTTTCATAACAATAAAGTTTGCTCATAACTTTTTTTATTTTGATGCCGTTTTGCTATTCTTTTTTTATATGTTAATCCTGAGACCGGGAGACATCGATTTATTGTAAAAAAATCAAAAAAGAAAACTTTCAAAAAAATTCGATTTTTCCCCTTGGGGGACCAAGAGGTAAAAAATCGTATTTTAAAAAAGTACTCCAAATCGGCTATTTTTTGTGCTAGGGGGTTTTTAGACATGGGGAACTTGAATTTGAAGGATTTTTTTTATTTCGACCATTGGAAAGTACCCCTTAACACTGGTTCAAAGTCAAATGACGTTTAGAGGTACCCCTCATAGGCAGTGATATAGCCAGATCCCCAACTACGGGGGAAGGAGCACTTTCCTACAAAAAGATCAAAATTAGGGAGGTAAGCATCCAAATTTTCTCAAGAACAGGGGCACTTGTCCCATGCTATTTAACGGTGTAATTATTACAATAGGCTTAGACTAGGCTTAGGCCTAAGCCTAGGCCTAATAAGGGACATTCACCAGGTGATACTCCCAGTTTTTTAAAGCGATTTTAACTGATTCTATAGGCCCTTGTAGTTACGAAAACACTAAAATTAGAGTTCCCTAGTTCGATTAAGAGGGTAAACTTCAGGTTTTTATACCAAAAAATGCCAAAAATAGCGTTTTCTTTGAAATTAAGAGGCCACTAAAAACACCTTTATTTAACTTCTTTCGTATAATTTTCGACATTTTCCACCGTTTTTAGCTATGGCGAACATTTTCTAAATGTTTTTAGAAAAGTTGAAAATTTTTGAAAAAATTGATTTTTTGGGGTCTATCCATGGGGGTCCAAAAAATCAATTTTTTCAAAAATTTTCAACTTTGTCTAAAAACACTTATAAAACGTTCCCCATAGCCAAAAACAGTTGAAAATGTCGAAATTTCGACGAAAGAATTCAAATAAAGGTGTTTTTGGTGGCCCCTTAATTTAAAGAAAACGCTATTTTTTGCATAAAAACTCGAATTTTACCCCCTTAATCGAACTAGGGAACTCTAATTTTGGTGTTTACGTAACTACAAGGGCCTATAGAATTAGCTAAAATCGCTTTAAAAAACTGGGAGTATCAGTTGGTGAATGTCCCTTGTAAGCCCCCAAAAAAATATTTTATGCTAAAAAATTATTATCTCAAAAAAATTATCAAAAAAATTAATTACGAAATTAAAATATTAATTACAAAATAATTAGTATTACAAAGAGGAAATTACAAATTTAATTGTAATAATTACAAATTTAAAAAATTAATTACGTTAATAAATATTTCGGCACTTGTCCGGGGCGCCCCCTCTCCTGTGACTACACCACTGCTCGTAGTACTTTCCAGTGGTGAAAATCAAAAAATCTTTCAGATTTGAGTTCCCCATGTCGAAAAACCCCCTAGCATAGAAAATATAATTACGTTTCATTTGGCTTTTATATATTTGTGTAATTATAAAATTTCAAAGTGATCGGGAACTTTTAAATCACCCTGTATATAATTTCTCCCTCCTTTTCCGAACCGAAATTTATCCGAGAAAAGGAATAAATCAAGGGCATGGCCGCCCAAAGGATCAAAATGTAAAAAAATGATTCAAAATTACAGCCTGGAAAGCAAGCATATTCATTTCTTTATCGTTGATATTTAGCTGCACCTTTATTATTAATACCGTTTTATTAATACAGGGTGGCTAAAAAACCGTACTTTTGCGAATTTTCGAGCAACGAAAATTTCTGTTTTTTCTGCGATTTCATGGTCAGAGAAGTGTTTTCACGATGTTTCAATGATCGCAAACGATTTCTCGTTTGCGATCATTCTATGCGAGAAATCGTTTGCGATCATTGAAACATCGTGAAAACACTTCCCTGACCATGAAATCGCAGAAAAACAGAAATTTTCGTTTTTTTCAAATTTTCTGCGACTTCATGGTTAGGGCAGAATTTTCAAGATTTCTCAATGCGCGCAAACGATTTCTCGCATAGAAAACCCCCCATAAGGTCATTATGGAAAAAATTTAAAAAATTTTTTTGCAAAAAATATCTTTCACAATATAAACAAAAAAAACTTGTGGCGAAAATTGCTCAAAAATCTTAAATTCCGTTTTTTACCCCACTCTGTAAATTTGTTTCATTTTAGTTTCCTGTATATTCTTTTATTGCACTTAAGTTATTGCTTTTAGACATATAAACTTTTAGCTTATTGTTGTAAACAGTTCACAAGAAATATTATTACTTTAGGTGTGTTATTCAAAAAAGTGTGCCAAAGATTTATTTTTATGGTTCTTATTATCCTACTACTATAAATGTTTAATGTTTACGGTGTTCTTTTGACTTGAAACATCTTAGATTAATAAAATTTATTGGAACAAGAAATAAGCTATAACAATTAAAAGCATTCAAATAAGGTTTTATGATCGTTTGTGTCAAAAGAATTGCTGCTTATCATGCAAATATTTAGCCGTTTTAATGGAAACATACTTTGGCGTACCTTAAGCCATAAATTTTAAGGGGATAACAATTAAAAATAAAAATATATTGACCAATAAGATAATACAGAACAGGAGGTAAGCGCTAACGCACTCGGAGGGGAGAGGAGCGGCAACTCTGAGCGGCGGCTCCGAGCGTCGTTCCTAATGGAACTCCGAGCGCCGACTCCGAATTTTACTCTGAATATTTTTTCAAACATTACATAATCGTTTCAAGAAACATCTTTTTTACAGAGTGGGGTAAAAAACGGAATTTAAGATTTTTGAGCAATTTTTGCCACAATTTTTTTGTTTATATTGTGAAAGATATTTTTTGCAAAAAAATTTTTTTAATTTTTTCCATAATGACCTTATGGGGGTTTTCTATGCGAGAAATCGTTTGCGCGCATTGAGAAATCTTGAAAATTCTTCCCTAACCATGAAGTCGCAGAAAATTTGAAAAAAACGAAAATTTCTGTTTTTCTGAGATTTCATGGTCAGGGAAGTGTTTTCACGATGTTTCAATGATCGCAAACGATTTCTCGCATAGAATGATCGCAAACGAGAAATCGTTTGCGATCATTGAAACATCGTGAAAACACTTCTCTGACCATGAAATCGCAGAAAAAACAGAAATTTTCGTTGCTCGAAAATTCGTAAAAGTACGGTTTTTTAGCCACCCTGTATTAATAAAACGGTATTAATAATAAAGGTGCAGCTAAATATCAACGATAAAGAAATGAATATGCTTGCTTTCCAGGCTGTAATTTTGAATCATTTTTTTACATTTTGATTCTTTGGGCGGCCATGCCCTTGATTTTTTCCTTTTCTCGGATAAATTTCGGTTCGGAAAAGGAGGGAGAAATTATATACAGGGTGATTTAAAAGTTCCCGATCACTTTGGAATTTTATAATTACATAAATATATAAAAGCCAAATGAAACGCAATTATATTTTCTATGCTAGGGGGTTTTTCGACATGTGGAACTCAAATCTAAAAGATTTTTTGGAAAGTACTACGAGCAGCATACATGGACACGTCCCAGGTGACCCCAGGTTTTTCACCTGGGGGGTTGTGGGTCGGGGTTGGGGAGGGGGTTATGAGGCGGGGGAGGTTGT